>DWPQ01002831.1:0-10164 GCA_018251795.1 Perichares adela | reverse complement strand
AGAAGCAAAATATGACGTGTATAAGAGTATCAAGAATACCTATATGAATAAATGATTTTGAATTTGAATTTGAATTTAAAGTCTAATAAAATGATAATGTTATTCCGCTACGAGTGCAATTTAAAAACTTTAATAATTTCGGAAATACTACTCTGTAAACTTATTCAAACAGTTACAACGCAATACAAATACTTTTTATTGCACACTAACAGAAAAATAAGAATTCATCAACAATTGCATGCATTCGGTGATAAGAAAAGGCTAAATATCCCTTTCAGCATAATAGGAGACTCTAGCCCAGCTGTGGGTCAATTATGGGTTGTGATGATGATGATAATGATAAAAAGGCTACAAAGGCAATAGTTATACGTATATATCCATATATAGGAAGTAAGTTCAAGATTTTAATGAGACATATCCTTTTCAGTTTCCATAACATGACGGAAGACGACGAAGATTACAATGACGCCGCTTATTTTTTGATTGAAGTCCACGACGATTTAGGGGAGCCCAAGGAACAACTGGGTATTGAAATGGAAAGAGTAAGAATTTAAAAATATAATAATATAATATTATTCATACAATTTTTATTTATGGAATTGTGAACATGATATATGTAATATAAGTGAAATTAATACCAGTAAGATACAAAGTACTTACTTTATTTAGTGTAAAACATTAAACAATCATTTGGTTCCACAAGTATTTTCGAATAGCACAGCAATTCCATTATTGATATTGTCAAGGATTGCACACGTACGAACACCGTTGTAACGAAAATAGTAACAAACTTTTTTTTCTTTGAAAACCCGGTTTTCAAACTATATCCAAAGCTCATTACAAACTTGATGATTACTATGCAGACAAGAATGCCTGGGAATGAGTTCGTTATACAAATAAAAAGGAAAGAATAGTGTGAATAATAATAAGATAGTCATAAGTGTTCTCGGTTACTGTGGGCAGGAAAATATACTCCTACAATATAGGCCTTAGTCATGGTAGGGATTTGCAGATTTGCCTATCTAAAGTACAACAGCTAGAAAAATAATTCGTATTTTGTTTGTTTTCAGGATGATAATGACACTGTAACAGATTTTAGATCAAGGTTTGGTGAAAAACTATTAATAGCTCAAGGGGTAAACATTACCGCATTGGACAAGGAAGATCTTAGATGCGGAGGTCTTGTCATGTTACACAATATGACAAAGCTATCTAAGCAACGCCTTGAATCTTTATCTGCTGACTGCATGGTGCAGAAATGCGATTTCAGGTAACATTGTGAAAATGATTACCTGTCGAGTATATTATATCATCGACACAATTCGTGTAGTAAAATAATTCGTTAAACATAAAAAATACATATTACAGAAAAGGTGGACCGGATATTTGCCCTCCAGATTACAAGGAAAGTGATGATAAAACGTTTTATATTTACTTCTTTCTACGATTCATGGGCACTATAATGTTATCAGCTGGAGTCACAATCATGGATCCAATAGCCTTGACAATGATTCAGAAATATGGAGGAGATTTCGGCAGAGAAAGATTGTTTTCGAGCATCGGTATGGCGATATTTTCTCCCATCACGGGCATGCTCATTGATATGAGGAGTAAACAAGTCGGTATGTAGTAGCATCTTATAATCTTTAATGTCAATACTGTTGTATCTCATTGTTTACATCAATTAATGTATTACAGGTTATACGGACTATTCAGCGGCTTTCTACACATATGACGTTTTGCTTTTAATATCGGCCGTGACAGTGGCTGTGATGCCTCTAGGCGCTAAATTACCCGCAGATAATTTACTATACGATTTAGTGAATATCATTAAAATGCCACATATCATTATTTTTATCTTCTTTCTCTTCGCCTTGGGGAATTTTTGGGGATTCATCGAGTCGTATCTCTTTCTGTATTTGAAGGAGTTAGGAGCACCTAATTTCTTATTGGGTAAGGACTGCTTTTTATCTTTTGAAACTTCATTTTTCATAAGTAAAGTAACTATTTGTAGTCATAACTATTGTAATAGCTCCTTTTAACTCTAAATTAGCTAGACCTTCAGCGCGATATTTGCTGCATTCATTACGCGTCGTATCTATTATCTCAAGTGCAACTAATGTCCAGGAATAACCGTGACCGTGGGCACTTTGAGCAGCATCCCGTTTCTGTACGGAGCTGATGCTATCACCGCCCGCATCGGCCACGTGAATGTCATCATCGTCGCGTTCTTTTCCCACGCTGCGAGGCTCGTCGGCTACTCCTTCATTGAGTAAGTGGTTATTATATACTTTGTAAAACACGCTAACGATCTAAACATAACCTGAAATGTAACATTATCTTTACAATGGTCAATAACTTATAACTAAAATCAACTTTTATGTCAAATGAAAAGTCTTAATAGAGACAGTTGCTTAATCTGCATGAGAGTCGAGAGTTATTTACTTTGTGTTGATAGATATTTTTACGATAGTCTGATGTGACTTCTTATTTTTATGCGCCTTATCTGTCTAGGAGGAAGGCTACCAATTTTCGATATGTTTATATGTACGAGTTTATTTACATCTTTCAACTTCAACCAGACTCTTTTGATTACATTTCTTGAGTCTTTCTTTGCTCACTTCCTTAATTTTCTTTCAAATATTATTTTTAATAACTTGTATAAGTATATCGTTTCTGTGATCGTGTTGTTGTTTTATCGTTTTTGTGATTTTAACAATTTTATATTTTTATTCGCTACTTATAAAATTTTCTACGTGTGTTTTTATTTATCCTTATATTGATACTATTTTCAGCAGTATCTGCTATTACTACGTTTCAAAATCTGTTTATGTGTTCTAAGTTCTGAAGTAAGTAGATTTTATAAATTTCGCAGATGAATCATATCATTACAGAGAACCATAAACAGGTAATGGCATAACAATAGGCTGCTTATCAGATAAAGATACATGATGTGTACTGAGGTAATTGTAGCAACAGTGATTGAATGATGGTCATGACATATGAAAGACATTGTATGCATTAAGCAAATGCGCTGCAGTTGTATTTACTTTGTACACGTACGTTAATTATGTGTTTATTACGAATAACAAATTTTTAAATGAACTAAAACTACTGTTTTTATTTTGTGCTTCTACTGAGTAATTACTACTTGGATCGAATACGTTTATAATTTTAACGAGTTTAAAGTTAATTTCTATGTTGGTTCGTTATGTGTTGTTTTGTTTTGTAATTCTAATTATTACGGTAATATTTTACGTTGATAAAACACGTCAAGTTTATGAACAGAACGAAGTAGGGGGCGGCCATTTACAGTAAACGTATTGTTTCTAACTATTCACTTATCTACAGCTGAGGTTATCTTACTGGCGATAGACAAACTTATGTTTTCGGTTAGACTATGTGTAGTGTAATTTATAGAATAAGAATCGTCATAGCTATTTTGTCCTGCGACTGGGCCTGGGGCCTGACGCCATGGCCATAATCCACCATGCTGGCTAAGTGCAAATTGACAGATGTCACACACCTTCAATGTAGGATTCAAACCTGATACCGAAGACCGATGTTTAAACCACTAGACCAGGTTTATCATTCATCAGATAAAAAATCATAATTTAAATTATAATATGACAGAATCTTGTTCACAATGTTGATAATGATATTTAATTTTAGTCGAATAACCTATTCATTCTTATCTGACGCTTGATCTTGTTAGGTAGTAATGTATTTCAATTTCCGGTTCTTATATGGCACATGAAGTCCTGTTTCATTCGTTACATAAATTTTCATAGCCGCGTAAAGAGGAACCTATTAATTTTATTCGGACGGATGATATTTTATGAGGCCGGAATTTTTAATATGGCGATAAATACAACGTCGAACTCTAGTAATAAAATTACTGTTTGTTCTAGAAATTCTTGGTGGTGTTTCCCTTTCGAGGCCATGGAATCGTTATCAGTTCACCTCATGTGGGTTGCGGCAGCTACGTACTGTGCTATGTTGGCTCCCAAGAATTTGCTCGCAACGCTTATAGGAGTTTTGGGGATGGCGCATTTTAGTCTTGGTAAGGAAACTTAGTAATATCAAATTAATTTAATCATTTAGGTATCATTGATACACTGAACTACCAGGTCAACAAGTCATTATCCATCCGGGTCCATGATGCCTTACAAGTCGCAACAGATCGCAACCCTTCGAAATCGATCATCCGCGACAAAGATATCCGTGGAAGAGGTCACGACCCTCAGCAGTAAGGACGACGACTCATTACACGGGAGATACACTTATGCACGTCATATTTTGATTCTACTACCGTTTTAAAATCATCATCACAACCCATAATGACCCATTACTAGACTTGGTTCTCATCTCATAATGTGAGACTTACACTTACATTTCGGATGTTTTAAAATTGCTTATAAATTTCGTAAGAGTAACCACTCTTACTCCAGACAAACCTCTAAACAAACTCCAGACA
This sequence comes from Perichares adela, assembly GCA_018251795.1. Lineage (NCBI taxonomy): Eukaryota > Metazoa > Arthropoda > Insecta > Lepidoptera > Hesperiidae > Perichares > Perichares adela. The sequence goes on along the minus strand of DWPQ01002831.1, from coordinate 5,687 downwards.
AACCTGTCTGGCTACAATTACGAGTAGGTATCATTACTCTACCGATTTTACTACCTAAACCCGTAATCCAATTACGTATTATCAACATCTCTTAAAGCTTATTAGGAAGTTACGCATTGTGTCAACTGAAGCATTTTCCGTAATGGACGTTAGTAGGAAATATGAAAATAGGAGGACGCAAGTGGCCATACTTAGTCGATGTTTAACGCCCTCGGTTTGTTAAACATTAACTGTTATGTACATGTAGAATCATTTTCACTAATCACTTTAAACTGTACTGTATGTAATTAATGTGGGTCACCTAGGTAAAATCGAAACACTAATTATCGATTTTCATTTCAACGAAAACCATTGATCGGTTTCAATTAATGTAGTAACTTCTCTCTTCTCGGCCCGACTATCCATTTCTTGGCTGGTAACATAAACAGACGTTTTAAATCGCATATATGCTATGCTTTCTTTGCTTCTATCCAAGAACTTTTTATTAACGCAAGAAATTACGAGAATCAGGTTACATGGGTTACATATTCTTAGATAATATGATATACAAAAGATGATCTTATCGCTGAAAACGATCTCTTCCTGACAACCTTAAGGTAGAAAAACAAAAATAGTTTTACGAGAAAGAAAAGACAATCACAAAAAATTGGTGGATTAAATTTGACAGGTTTCGTTTTAAGGTCGATTTTCATAACTCGTGATGTCATTATATCAACTTTTAAAGTAACAGGAAGTTATTTAATGTTCTCAGTGTTATCTTTAGGTGAGTTTAGATCTCTTACGTATGCAAGTTCATTTGAATAATCATTGTTAACCTTTTAATTCAAAAAAAAGAAAACTTCAGAATCGTTAGATATCAATGGCAAAATTTAAAGAGTGAGAAAAGAGATAAACAAGGTTTTAAAAGGTTTTAAAACATTAAAATAAGCATTTATGGAATACATAATAATATAATGTAATGGCTCTTAAGCAAATGTAGAGTAATTGATCGTCAAAATCACAAAGTTTTTTTTTTGGTAAAACGCTTTATACTACGCCGTAGATCGCTACTAAATATATAAAAGCATTAGAATTTTTTTTTTACTTTTAAAATATTCGCAGCTGTATACGATAATTTCTCTATCACCGATGGAAAATGAAAAACTCTTCGTGATTAAACCAACCTGGCTATAAAATTTCCCTGTCCGCGTGAAGCTGTAAAGACCGCTATAGCCAGCAGCAAAATGTCTATGAAAAACAAACAATCTAAAATTTTAGTTTTTTGGTTGGTAATAATTTAAGGTTAACTGTAATAAAATATCGTTAACAGGAAGAGGCAGTGGTAGCTTCGGCGGTGGTCTTCTGATCGCGTCACTCGGTACGAGAGATGCTTTCAGGTACATGGGCCTGATAGCGTTCCTCGGCGGCGTTCTGTACGGCTTGTTGCATTACTTCTGGCTACGGAACATCAAGATGACTGGAATACGTGACGTATGTGAACCGGATACTGGTAAGAAACAAGTCATATTTTATGTTTCTTTTAATGTTAATAGTCAGGAAACGAACAGACGGGCAAGATCGTAAGCGATCTCTGTCGCCCATGGGCCTCCTCCAAAGGTATTACTGACGCTTTACCGGCCAAAGGGAGTAGAAGATCCGCTTACCGCTTAATCTCTCGTATATCTTAAGTAAATATTTTTTATAGACGATAAACAAACATATGAACTATATGGTTTATATGATGGTATGTGGTGATTGCCCATGGACGACCACTACGCCGTATAATAACGAAGCGGAAAATCATAATGATACTTTATTGCATCATGCCTACCATTACATTTAGAGCATCCGCTTATTCCTGTGACTCTGATATTGCAATCGAAACACGTCGAAACATTTCAGCTGATTCTAGACCAAGAGTGAAAGCCACGTTAGGAAGTGTTAGTTGGCTGAAATTCAAGAGCCGATGCGAGCTACTTACGGTCCAATTTGATGGTAACTATGCCATTAGGTTGCTGCCAGTGCTGCCACTCACTACATAATTTTTTTATTGTTTGATTTCAGAGAGTGGCGAAGGCGACAAGTTGAACGGTGAACCATTACGCAAGGATGCGGAGACCATGGTGTCCCTCGAGCGACTACACATGATCACCCGGTTTAATCCTCTGGGCTCATTACATTCTCTTTCAAGAGGCTCACGTGCTAGGGTAAGATGTATTTTTTTGTAGCTTGAACAAACGAAGAAAACAGGTCACCTGATGGTAAATGGTTATCAGTTATATTCATGGGCAAAGTGTCTTAGAAGTCTTCAAGCACCAAACCAGTAAACTAATCGTAAGTATTCATCATCTCGAACGGACAACAATAACACCAAAGACAACGAACCGGTTGAGGGGTAGAAAGCAAGCGGGAATTCAGTTATTACAGGCACTCCAAAATTCCAACTGCATTATACAGCATATTTTTGAAAGGGCAGGAGGAAACAGTAATAATTCTATTATAATGAGTTCTACGCTTTCCGCGTAAAACCAAGTTGTCTATCAGAAACCGAGTACTACCGGTATCCAATTGAGTTTTTCACAGCCTAGCTAACCTCCAACAAGAACGCTGCAGTAACGCGACGGTAATTTTCCCTGCAATTAATCTGGTTAATCCAATTTTAATGATTCCAGCTTTCCCAAGGAGACATAAACGAGCTCTGTAGAAGCCGCAGCGGTAGTAACACCCAGCGGCGCTGCAGTAACATCGAGATATCTCCCAAAACTCCTCAGGGATCCTCCTCCAAGGTCGAACTTCTCCGCTCCGCTCTCGAGATCAGTCATCAGCAAGCCAAGGGACATATATCCAACCCTGTTCTGTCCAGCCCGAACAGACCGTCACATCATCCTTACAAGGTTTGTAAATCCACACCTTTATACATATTATTATACTACACTGCAGAAAATAGAATACAGAACACTACACAAATAGAAAAAAATCTTTATCGATTTAATGTGCTTTATAAGTATTACTATTGAAAAATATTACCGTAAAATGTCAAAAGGGATTGAAAGATTTCGCTTCACGTATTTATATATAGATACTACTATCGAACATGTAGTCAACATATTACACAATAAAATAATACAAAACTTTCTTTATCGTTAAACCCGCAAAAGTCAGTAATTAGTGACGTACTTCTGATACCAGCTTTTGAACAAAAAAATAAATACATCGAAATAGTAAGATGCTTAATGTTGTTAGTTCAGTTAACGCAGAGACAAACAGCGTAGAACCTTGCCTTACCGTTTTAGTGATTTTACTATTTGCGTAGTCTATCTTAAGTCTGCGAGTTAATGCAAATTTATTGTACTCTCTGATTACGAACAACAAACTTTGGAGCTGTTTAAAATGTATCAATTACTTGTATTACTTATCTAAATAACAGTTGAATGAAATAACAATTTCCTTGCGTTACATTCCGTTGAACCGAAAACTGACATTTATTAACATTCGTTCTGACGTCACTTCATCGCGTGAGCAGTCGGTGTAATGATTGTCTGAGCCCCTATCATTGTTACCCTTTCAGCAAATATTTACACGAAATACGGATATTTTCACAATAATAAAAAGTTTATATACGTGTTAGTTTAATTAATTAATCAATTAATGTTAGAATTATGTCTCTACAATATTTTAGTTTTTTTTTAATTATTTGCTATTGTAAATTAAACATATAATTACACTGACACGAAGTAATAAAAATTAGAATTTAGATATATTAAAATGTAAAACATTAAATTAACATTTATGATTGTTTATTGTATTGTCCTCGGATCTAACCAGACAGATTTTACAGATACTACATATTATCAGGCAAATCGGACCGTAGTGGTCACTGCCCTGTTTATAATCCTTTCTTTCTGTATCTGTCTAATTATGTGATAATGCCACCGCTCTTTCCACACCAACGTCAAACGCGTTTGGAGTTTCACATAATAGTTCCTACGATTCTCCATAGATGGCGCATAGACATCGCTTTTACTTGACCCGTTAGCTATCCGACTGATCATTAGTAGGTGACGTTTCGTGATTACAGTTAGCGAACAGCGCTCCGAAGCTCACCCAACGAAACAACATATCGCAGCCGGCGCTAGTGGAGTACGACACGCGGCGACGGGACTCCATTCCAGAGGAGATCGAGGAAGATAGATTACAAGCGGCGCAGAGGATGTCAGCCAAGACCAGGAGTGGTGGCCTCCCACCGCCGCCCACCTACGACGAGGCCACGAAGGATAAGAGGAAAAGTTGGCATTCCGATGACAATAGTCCCACTTAGATTTCAAAATCAAACCGTAGTTTATTGATTCTTGTATTTTTATAATGATCTTAATATTTAAAGGCGAGTGACAGATGAAGGACGATACGTTTTTAATTTATCCTTGTTATATGATTTATTTATTTAAAACATAAAACTGTGTATGAAGGATTATTTTTATTCTACTTCTTCAATACTTTTCAAAGAAACCGATTATACAAACATTTTTACACAACAAAATTTTTACACATTTGTTTTAACTAACCGTTATTAACAAAAGATATTAATTACAATGTTTTTGTTATGTATGTTTTGAAATATATCTATGTTTTAAGTGAGGAAATATAATGAATGAAACTAAATTATATATGAAGCTTTTATTTCACCTTTTCAAAATGATAATGATTATATAGTTATACAATTATTAGTTTTGTTTAACTATTTGTTGATTTTTACATTAAAAATGCTCAATTATTTAAAATTACTTGTTAACGTCCACTTTCATAAGAACTATGAAAACTTTGTGTATAGAAGTTGGTCATGAAAATAGACATTAACACATGGCTTAAAAATAATAATTAAAATAATAAATGCAATTATTTTAAGTACAATAAAATAATCCTAAATCCCTGTGAAACTTCGGTTGATTGATTCAAAAACTCAGACTACAAGTTGACTGTTCTACAATAATAATACACTACATAGTAAGTAGTATGTTATATGAAGAAAGATAAATGTAAAAATGCAAAAAAATACGCGGGATCCGTGTTTCCTTTTTTCTCGGCAACTGGTTGGTATTACCGTTTTTTAACGTGTGGTCCCGACCGTTTACCATCAGGTCTGTTAGTTTTTCATCTATACTAATATAACAAAGACGAAAGATTTGATGGTTTGTTTGAAGCCGATTGTTTGTTAAAAGCCGACATTATCCCTGATGAACATAGGCAACATTTTACTGCGGAAAAATGCTTAAGGGTCATAGCTCATTAGAGCCACCCGGCACCCGATCAGCACCGCCTCGTCGTTCGGCGTCAACTCGTTGTCGACAGGTGGTCCAAGGGTGGACGACATGTTATTACTTGTGAACGTCGCAAGATCAACCAGTGAAGCTCGCGTGGCAAACGAGTGAACGACGCGTGGTCATAAAGTGAACACTCAAGAGCCTTGATTTGGCGACGCCCGTTCCACTCGGAAGTCTTGCGCTGGCAACGCGTGGTCCACCTAGGCAAGCGTGCGAGCAGCGAGCTGTCACCGAGTGGTCCACCCGTAGTCCACGCATGGCCAGCTTGCGAGCGAGGCGATCCGGTGACGTTACGGCGTTGATTAATGAGCGTATATCCATAGAATCCATATAAAATACTTAACCGCTCGAGGCGAGGCGGTGCTGGTCGGGTGCCGGGTGGCTCTAATG
>DWPQ01002830.1:0-10165 GCA_018251795.1 Perichares adela | reverse complement strand
ATGATAATCCATAATCGCTGCAGCGTGTCATTGTAATAATACCTATCTTATATTTTAGTCTATGATTTACATCATTGTTGCATTATTACTCAGTAAATATGGTAAAATGCAGGATTAATACTAAAATTGTACTAGGGCATGCTTTGATTCGGTTTATCGCGTATGCATGTTTCATTAATACACCCCAGGACGTATTATCATGATAAGGAGCTAGCTGTTGCTAGTGAGAGAAATTACGTGACAACGACAAGAAGAACGCTTGACTTTTAAATGTTTCTGACCATTCCATTTCCTTTGTCATCGACTAATATTGTGTAATAAAAACGAAATCTTACGTCCTGACGAGACTTTTGAGTACATGAGCAAGATAGTCCCGTAGTGCCCGCCCGTGGTTCTCGTATTGGGCAGGGCGAGGTAATCCTGGAAGGAGCTTCGCCAGAACTATGACCACACCGGAGTGCACTATCCACGCCTCTCCCGTCGTGTTACCCATTGAAAGATTCAACGGAGCCGTCCGACCCGCTGGTTTCGACTGGAACAAATGTATATGACAATTTATCATACATACACTACATATATACAAATATATATAAATATATGCACAATTAGCCACATAACTACTTTATAAACTAGTTTAATTCAGGATTTATTGAAAAGCAATGAAGACAAAATAATCTTCAATCAAACTTGTAGCATTAAGGCGTTTGTTTGGGGTAACAGAATTTGAGTTAATTCAAAGGTGTGTTGTGTTAAGGTCATTGTCCACCACGGTAGCCGAATTCTGATTGGCAGAATTCACGCACCTTTGAGAACATTGAAACCACTAGGCTGTCGCTAAACTAATTCTTATCAATTATTGTATAAATACCTCATTGATAGCGGAGCTTTGCCTAGTTAGACTGGGAGATTTCACATTGAGCGAACCGCAGAACGACGCCTTGTCGAAAGAATCCAGGGCGACGTCGTACAACAGCCTCAACACAATGCAAGCATGTACAAATACAACTGGTATGTTTTCAGGTAATCTGAAATTTAATATTGAATAAAAATGTATCTAAAAAAATATTTAAAAAATACAAATAGATATAAACCGCACAAATGTTTGGGGTACAAGGTGACCTTGATCTCATACCCAATTTTTTTTGTGATCTTTGAGATTAAACTCACACCCAGCTGCTCAAGTTGCACCCGGCTGAACGAGGAAACTATGACGCTGGGTCTTTACTATTGAAGGTCACTGGGCTCTATATCATTCAGTTAAATTCCCATCGGTACTTTCTAAAGGTCGTAAGTTAATTTAAACTGTTTGGCTTTATTCGATTTATTGCTTACAACTTTCTCAACCATGCAATATTTTTACTTGTTTCTGTTGCAATGTCAGAGATTCAATAACGAGTGGGTAAACCTTATGTAATGCATTTGAATCTATGGACGACTGTGGACTATTGATATATGAAAAAAAAATAGCTCACGTCATTTCCAAAATATTGCCAGTGAAGAGATCGTGAAAAACTTCATAAAGCTCCGGATCACCGTTCTCAGTATCATTTTGTAATTCCAAATCGTGTGTGAAACAACCTAATAGTCGGATAGTCTCACACAGAGTCGTCATGCAAATCTGGGAATACAAAAATCATAACATATTACTTATGTGTCTAAGAGGAAACTAACGTTATTTTAACATTACATATTTACATACCTCATGATGAAAAAATTTCGCATTGGCAGGTTCAAATCTCATGGCAGTACTGATCGTGTAGAAGACAATATGAATTAGTTGAAGCATATCTTTATCTAATAACTCATCTCCTTTTAGTTTCCCTTCGAGTGAGACTAGGACACTAGTCACGTATACGAAACCGCTGACCTGTAAAATTTTTATTATTTAATTCATGGATAGTGTGACTAATAAGATAGTCATAAGTGTTCTCTGTATCTGTGAGTGGGAAAATACACTCCCTGGCAGTTTCTTGCCGCTTCTTCTTCTAGGGCCTACTCATCGTAGGGACTTGGTGAAGCGATGGCGTAATAGTACATTACGATACGAGCGACCTAAGTGGTCTATCATTGCACGGAGAGTAGTTATAAATATAAATATGTAGTAGTGCAATGATTGACCACGTAGGTCACAACTATCGTATATTATTTTATAGCACTCTGTGATAAACACCCGCACACGGTTGCGACCGTGCGTAAAATGCGGGTTTTTTTCACACTGGGCCTTTAAATAAATTGACTTTCGAAAAGTGTTTGTAAAAACCTACTTCGAATAAATTAATTTGAATTTGAAACCTCAGTCAGGCGAAATTTATAAACCGCGCTTAGACTTATCTAAGACTTTGCTTTGGTTTACAGTATGGGCAACTATTTTTGTTCGGTTGTTAGCGTAAGATTTTCGTAAGTGACCAAAATTGTGGACTTAAGATACACTCGGTTTTTAAGCTAAGGCTGAGTCAAAATAATATTTATAAATACGAAAACTCTGCTAGCTTGATTGATTTAATTTGAGAGAGTCGACTAGATTAAAGAATCTCAAGTGAATTGCAGTGCATTAAGTGTAAAATTCAAGATCCGTAGGCATATTTCACCAAACAAAACAGACTCACTGTATATTATCTGGTGGACAAGTAAAAGTATGTTGTATGTTATTTGTATAGTAACATTAATTAGTTTATACCTTTCTGAATATAGTCCGTGTACGATGGGAGTCACGTAAACAGGCAAGTAACGCTTTCAGTATGTGTAGCTTCAACCGTAGCGCGTCATTGGGCGCTGCGTGCATGCCGCACAGCAACGCGGACATATCCTCCTCGCCCGAACCGCTCACTATGAGCTCCCTTACTACACCTGAATGAAAATATAACGTTATTTAAACTATCATATCATAAAGTGATAGTAGAATATAGCCTAGTGGTTTGAACAGTGATAGCATGGTGGTTATAGTCTTCCGATCGCGGGGGCATAAGTTCAAATGCTGCACGCACAAATGTATCAAATTAAATTTGTATTACTTAATCTATTGTTATTTGAAAAATGTTGTTATTTAACAAGGGAATACTGCCTACTCTGCCTAATGGTTAATCCGGCACTGATTCTTACCTAGAGCTTTACTTCTGCAAGACTCGTGTACAACCATGCCGTGAACACATTTGGCCCCGCCGCAATCCCTGAACACGTTACAATTGTTCGTGTTGCCGCTCAACAAAGCTGTCAGTCCTTCCATAACCAATGATCCTAGATCTTCTTCCTCGGCGTCAGCATTCGGGTCTTTTATCAAAGAATCGTGTTTAGAAGATTGTCTTTTTCTTCTCTCGGGAGCCTTCGGGGACTCCGTTGCGGGGGCTTCAGAGGTCTGTTTCAATTTTTCTTCTTCAATCTGTTTGTCTTTTAGAAATGCCGCGTATCGCGACAGACATGTTACAAATACCTCTAACATACCGACCTCTCGGTACACATCTTTAAATATGACATTGTGTCTGTAAAGATGCAAATTAAAATAGTACTTAATATTGAGGTCTGTATAATAACATTACAAGCTGTACAAATATTATTATTCTAAATACTTACTTTAAAATATTTAATAAGGTCTTTATACATAATATGCTGCAACTTTTCGATCTGTTTGCTTTCAATAGTAATGAAAGGGAGATAAGTTCTTTACACGGGACAAAATTCAACTGAAATACGATGAACTCCAACAATTCAAAAAACTTCTCTTGAATCTCCGCGTTTTTCGTGTGTATTCGTTCTGAAAATTGACTCAAAGTGTTCTGGTTTTCCAATATAAAGTAATTGGCGTTATCCGCGTGGTAAACGCTCGATATAGCATCCAGGATGGTACAGCAGAGAGCTGGGGAGTTCGATTTCATAAACACCGATTGCAGAACCTATAAAAAATATAATAAGTTTACCGCTTAAACTATGTTTTTAGTTTGAGTAATGTGAGTAACTGTATTTTAATTTATGTAACACGGCTACTTTTTTTTTAAATGTAGATCACACCTGATAAAATATAACAAGTAAATCCCTTTTAAAAATTCCTCCTCCCAAAAATAAACCGTTTCAAATTTAGTTTTAAATTTTCGAGATGTGTAAACTGCATCCATAAACTAGGCCATTCAGTAATACATTCACGGCCATGAAGTCGTTTTCGAATCGAATTTAAGGCTCCAATGCTGTAGCAGTTAAATAAGCAGTTTTATTTCCGACCAGAAAATAAACTCTACAATTTGTACCAGAGTATATAAGTTGTAGTTCATGTGGTTTTGGATATTGATGATGTAATCTGAATTCTAGATGTCTAAGAAGTGTTGTAGCTCCTCAGGTAAACCATTGGAGGTTGTGGAGAACAGCATAGAAAGGTTGGGTAATTTGAAGGGGATCGTCCCCTACCCAAAAAATTAAAAGGTGAGTGTGTTAAGAAATGTTAACCTGAAAAGCCTGCACGTTCCTGACGGCTTGTCCGGGGGTGGTCGGTTGCGGCAGCACGAACCCTTGCAGCTGAAAGAGCTCGGTGTTGGCGCGCGTGGGCCGCAGCTCGGAGAAGCCGCACGCGCACAACGACGACACCATCAGGACCAGGTTGCGGAGCGCCGCGCGCGCCTCGGTGCCGCTCACGCGCTCCTCCTCTAGTCTGCATCACGTGATACTAAACTTGTATAGCGTTTGCTTATACTTACTTACCTACGGTATAAGTTCAAACTCGCGCATACACTGCCGTAATCCCACATGCTTCGGATTTAGGACGTCGAAGCGAAATTAATTTTTATTTGAAAATTTGCTTACAAATACAGGCATTTTTTAATGTGTATTGTTGTCTTTAATAGCTACTTATTATTGAGTCATTGATATGACTATTAGACTACGATCTGCGCGCAAAATAAAGCGGCCATAAAGTTAGACAGCTGGAATTATAAGCGCTCAGTTCAACTAGACAACTTCCCCATATTTAAAACATTAAGCAATGGGGTGGGGTAACAATGGGGTTACTCCTAGAGTTTAAAAATCGAATCGAATTTAATACTTCTACTGCTACTTCGCAAAAAGATGAACTAAATACGAGTAAAATTTTTTTTATGAATAATTAATTTATGACTAATTAAATTAGATATATTGACTATAAAATATTACAAATAATTATTGTTCAGTATGCTTACTAATTTACTTGCATTTAGTATGTTCAAAAAATTACACAATTTGTTTCTTAATACACAAAACTTAGTTAAGAAAATACATCTATACCTACTGCCTAATTTCACGGTGCACCTATCTCTTAAAAACTATTCAAGAAATTATAAAGTGAGACAAATGAAAAGCAAAAATTAGTCAAAAAACCTAATAAAGTTCAAACTATTTTTGGGAGTAAACATACAATATCATATATGAATATTAAACAATACTTTTCTTAGTACATACAAAGCTATTTGACACATAAATTGGTAATAAACGGCAAGAGATAATACTTTATCTGAAAATTGTATCATAAATATTTGAAATGTAGACCAGTGCAAAATATATATGCAAACATCTGTTGGTAAACATAACTAAAATAACCTTCACTTTATTGGAACGCAATACTCATTATATAACTATGTACAAGCTTAGTGTATACACAAACTGCCGGTATACTACAGTACAGCGGCTACAGTACAGTACCACCTCTTTGGTATATTTCACCATAACCCAATCGGAACTAAGCAACATAACAAAAATCAAACATATAAAAAGTTGATATTTTTTGCAATTTACAAAAATTTTGTTAATCAGCTTTAACAATGACATTTAAAGTATATGTTAGTGATTGTTAGTTTATAACAAAGTAATGCTTACCCTGATGTCAAATAATCGGGTACATCTTGTCTCTCATGTCTGTGATAATAACAAAGTCAAAATTGTAAGGTACCCTATGGAAAAACAATCAGAAATAAAGTGAATCTAGGCAACATAACGTGAAACAGGCTCAAATGTTAACAATATCGACAACTGCTAACATGCTCATGCTTTCTAAAAACAAAACACTATTTAATAAATTTATAACAGTAAAATTTACATACTTCAAAAGAAACTCCGATAGGAACAGATATCCTTGACAAGATCTAAAGTCATCTAATAATAACTGGCTGACTTCACTGGAATCCTTCAGAAAACAAAAGACTGCCACAAACATCTCAACCACCTGTTTGGATAATAAAATAATGTTATATACATCTATTATCAGATCTAAAATATACCTCAAAGCATAAGTATATACCTCTAGTGGTGTCAACTCGGGTATTTTTTGCATGTTTTCAATGCAATGTCCAACACATCCTTTATCTGTAACAATAACAAAAAAATTGCTACTTATTCAAAAACAAAATAATTGTTATTTAGAAATTTCAACACTTTATTTATTGTTATATGAATTGAACATGCTAACAATTGACTGTCCTTGTAGAAGTTAGCACAAGCTAGCTCTGAAGTGTTAATTAGACAATCATTACACTAATGTTAAATATTGAATAACCAGTACTTACTATGTATGTATTGTACAACAGACTGTGTTAAACCATGTCTGGAAAGTGTCATGAGTACTTCTGCCGCTGATTTCCTCCACATAATATTGTATGGTGCACACCATGATGTGATGGCAGAGAAGAGTAAACTTAAGTCATCCTTTCTGGCCAACTCTTCACACGGGAAAGGATGGCTACATAACCTAACAAGGACCTATAAATAAAATTAATGCATTTTTTATTGTAAATTATTAATGACCTGTTTACTATATAAGGTTTTCTTAAAACTCATATTTTTGGGGTATGTTACAAGACAGTAAATTATTATTTGAAGCGTGGCAAACTGTGGTCATAAAAAATATCTTACTTTGAGCCTCCATTACAGCTACAAAATGCTTTTTGCAATATTAATTTCTACCTATCTGCCCTTAGATACATTTTTTTTAAATGACAGTGATGGCAGAACCCTGAACTAAAAATTTTTTTTTTTAGTTATGTCTATATACTTCAGTGAATATTACACATCAAAGAGATTAAACCAATGTACCTGAACAAATATTTTCTGTAGTAATATACGCCTTTCTCTAGGTGTAAAATCACTGTTGTCATCTTGAACATCTGCTTCTGATTCAGGTATTTCAGGGAGGTCAAAAAAGAGATACAGGCATTTTACTAATGTTGAAGGAATAGCTGCCGTTGTCATGACCTATAGGAAATCAATGTTAAAATTAATACAATAATGTTTATTAACAGATCTGTACAAATTAGGCATAGCAAGATTTGGAAGACAGGCCATGATATCAAATAACGGTCCTGCTACTGGGTTCAGATCTCTTGTCATACTGAGTGGGTTTAAGGCCATAGTCCACCAGGCCAGGCTAAGTGCGGTTTGGCAAATACCACACCTTTGAGAACATTATGAAGAACTCTCAGATGTGCAGGTTTCCTTACAATGTTTTCCTTCACCGTAAAGCATGTGATAATTAAGTTGAAAGGTTAAATAGGATATTACAGAATATAACATCTGAAATACAGTTCTAATTTTTGCTTGCTATCCAATTGGTAAAATACAAACTCTTATCACTGAACCACTTTAATGTGATGTTTATTAAAATCTTTAATTTGCAAGTAACAACAATTACTGAGTAAATCAGAATTTAATTATAACAACAATAGAGAAAATTTTAATAACATTTTTATCAATATATTCTGAAGTATCATGTCCTGATGTAATCATAAATTTTGTACATAAATGTTATTGTGGGTTGTAATGCATACCTGTATCAATGTTTGATCTCCTGCAGCAAGAAGATTCAGAGTAGATAGCAGCATCCATCCATTGCTAGATTCCTCTGAATTCTCTATCTCTAAAAATTTTGCTATAGCACAACTAGCTGCCTCAGTGCTTTGGTTACTGGCTCGTTTCCTTATTTCTGATACCATGAGCTTCGAGACTTGTTGACAAAATGACAATATGTCCCAGAACTTCTCATTCATATCACTTGATGGACTGGTGCCAAATACCTTCATGAATAAATAAATTATTTATTATATTTTCTTAACCACATCCAAATGGAGGACCCATATCTATTGTTATTTTTAGTTAAATGTTAAGTTGTTAAATTGCTTTATGTATGCTAATTTAAATAAAAATAAAGAGATCACATTTTTAAATCAGCAAATATATTGACTGGACAGTTAACTATAAAGTTTTAATATTAACTATAACATTCAATTTATTAAAGTACTAATCTTATTAATAAATCATTTTGCTTTAGATTGTTTTGCAGTAGGTAATCACTCCAACCAATGTAATATCAAATTCCTACTTACTATATTGTATGGTGACAATTAGTGAGTTAATTAAAAAAATATTCAATAAAACCATTTAAAAACTTAAGCATTGTCAATAGGTCTGTATTGTTTCACTAAGTACACATTTAAATATTTTTTTACTTCAGTTTCAAAGGTATGATTCTGCTTACGTAGGATTCTTGATACATATTTATTGTTTTTTTCTTTAATCAGAATTTCATAATACCTATGTATATAATTAATATTAAAATTCAACAATCTCATAATCAACAACTAAAATTGTATCCTGGTATTTGCTGCATAAAAGACATTCCATCTCAGGAGTTTAAATGTAACAGGTAACAAAATCATTTAATAAAAATATAGTCTAGGACTAAAATCATATTTGAGAATAACTATTGTACTGAAATGTAAAGTAATATTAGATTTTATGGCAATCCAGTTGGAAATATCCCCACCATTTAAAAAATATGAAGAGAACAAAACATTGTAAATAGTAATTAAATCGCTATAAACAAAACATAAAGACAAATTACCTTACAAAACAGTGGTAGCATGTTGTAGAGTTTATCATCTTTTTCGGCGTCAGTTAGAGGTTGTGGCGGATGAGTGTATTCAGCAAACAGTTTCTTCAGATGCATCAGCCCAAGTTGGACGTGGGAAGAGGAATTGGAGGCTTCCGCTGAATCGGACGAAGCCGACGACGAGGCTCCACGCAATTTGCGCATCAAATTCATGGTTTCAAAGCATCTAATCACACTGACATCAAAAACATATTTAGATAATAAAAAAAATTGTGAACACCGAGTTTTTGAATATTACATCGTTCAGATTTCTCATTGTAATACTACATTTTCTTCACGGCTGTGGGTGACATTGTTTTTATATATTTATAGAGTACTAATGATTTACATACTGCAGTTAAAATACTACTTAATATTATTCTAATATCAAATTATTTATACTCAGTAATATTTTTGTTCTTTACACTGCACAATACGCAATTAATTTTTATTTTATTGTATGACTGTACGCCCACAACCTTACACTGTTACAGGAGCGAACGCCACAGAGTAATACTATTAATGAAATATACACACAGAGCAAGTAAAAACCGCAACGCAGCAGGCCACAGAATCTGAGATACTTTTGACAATGACAGACGCATTAAGATTATGTAGTATTTTTTATCAGTCTGTGATAAAAGACGTAGTGTTTATGTAGTCTGTGGCAGTGTATTTGAGTGAGACATTCTCTTACGGTGACGGGCTGACGGGTGACTTCTCGGTTAGGGATTGACCCGAATGACGAGCCAGGCAGGCGCTTGATCTCACTCATTTCGAGTAATTTCAATTTAATCAATCAATACAATATCCACCGATTCGATCAACTTTAAAATTATTGTAAACAAAATATTTCTAATTTTATTGTTAAAATTTGACGGACAATATTTATTTAAAACATAAAATAACATAAGAAATCTTGGAATAATAGAAAAAATCATCCAATAATAACGTTTTTCTTAAGAAAAACATATACTTAAATATTACAAGAACAACATTTAATATTTATGCCTACGGCTACGATCAACGTTCGATAAAAAGTTGTTGATGGCGAAATTCAGGAATGGATACACGTGAATATGTTAACAGAATCAACCACATGAACTGTGTTTTCAAATTATTTTATAATTGCTAGACAGATATGACTAATTTCCTTTCTAAATAAAAATACGATTTTTACAACCCGATCTTTAATATTTTTAACAAATCGTAATTTCTTATGTCGATACAACTGAATCCGAAATCCAATGAATATATCCCTATTGTATCACTTGAATCGATATTCGATACAGT
>DWPQ01002829.1:0-10166 GCA_018251795.1 Perichares adela | reverse complement strand
TATAAAACGAAGCGACGCAGGTTCCAGAGACACATTTGATATACGAACGTTTGCTATGTCGTTACTCTGCCGGATTGTATGTCGATCGTAATTATTTATTATATAGTTTGTGAGCTAATAAGCTGATTGTGTAAGCGAATAAATCCATACCTACAGTAAGTGAGTTTATTTCTAACATCAGAAGTGATTCGGACCCATTGCGGATTAAATATGGGAAGGAAAAGTAAACGTAGAAACTCGAAGCGTCGCCGCACGACGTCACAAAGTTCAAAGTCGACGTCATCGGACGCAAGTACACCCTCGCCACCTCGCCGGACACGGAAAAGGAAACAGGTATCACGTAAAACCGACAAAAAATCTGTGAGTAACTGCTCCCTTACATTAAACAACCTGATACCGGAGTTTGATCCACTCAAAGATAACGCAAACGCCTGGCTTAAAGTAATACAGTCATACGCTAATACTTTTGCGTGGCCGGATGACATTATTCGTTACCAAGCATTAAATAAATTGAAAGGATCCGCTAAAACATGGTATGATTCATTACTACGCACTGAAACAAAATGGCCATCTTGGGACTGGAATGTTTGGAAAAACAAAATTGCACATAGTTTCCAAATACGTCGTAATATGTTTGACCTCTTAAAAGACATTATTGAGACTAAACCAACTGAAAATCAATCTTTATACGAGTTCTATTTTGAACAAAAGAGCAAAATAGATCAGTTGGCATTGAATTTTACAGATCAAGACATAATATCAATAATTTTAGGAAATATAGGTGATAGTAACATCAGTGCGTCTATTGAAGCGAGTTCATTTACTTCATGTGATAGTTTAGCCAGCTTCCTTCACAGTAGAGTTCATACATCAAAACATAATAAATCTGATAATAATAGCAACCGAGAAGCTCATAGCAAATCGGTTACTCAATATAACATCGGTCAAAATATTCAAAGCCAGCATTCCATGCCAGGGAATGCAGTTTCATCTAGTAGTGGCGTTATCACCCAGGATAACACACAACTGCAATCATTTCGCAAACCAATCAAGTGCTATTCTTGTGGTGGTAACCATAGACGAAACCAGTGTGAAATAAAATGTGACTATTGCGGTCGGAGAGGGCATTTAGAATCTATATGTTTTCAAAAGAAAAATAACATGAAATCTGAAAAACAGGATATAAAATTTGTTGCAACGTCTGGTTATAAAAACAAATTTGTAAAACGGGTGGTTATAAATAATTTTACTCATGATGCCTTTATTGACACTGGGAGCAGCTGTTCGCTTATTTCAGATGCTTTAGTAATAGAAAATAATTTAAAAAGCACTTTACTACAATCTCCAGTGCTTTTACAAGGATTTTCGAAACAAAGTTCCAAAACTGTTATGCACTCAATAAAAGTAGACCTAGAGATAGATTCTGTTTTATTAAATGATATAGAGATGTATGTCATAGATGACTTAGCCGGGTGTGATGTTCTAATAGGACGAAACGTCACTGAACGCCCAGACATAACATATTCCAGGATTGGAGACGTCCTTAGATTCAATCGTGCAAATTCGTATACAATTTCTTGCAATAGCATTAATCAATTAGATTTGGATACTGAATCACATCAATATGAATTAATGAATTTACTTCAAGTTTACAGAGATTGTTTTGCGTCAAATATAAAAGAATTGGGAAAAGTCAACAATCACTTGATGAACATTACCTTAACATCATCGCAACCGATACAATGCAGGCCTTATAGAACTCCTATTACAGATAGGAAAACTATGAGAGAAATAATAGAAGAGTTAATTGAAAATAATATAATTCAGGAGAGTAAATCTGCCTATGCAAGTCCTGCAGTATTAGTAAGTAAGAAAAATGGAGAAAAGCGACTTTGCATTGATTACAGGGCTCTAAATAAGATAACAGTCAAAAATAAATATCCGATGCCCCGTATTGAAGACCTCATAGACAGACTTCAAGGTTATAAGTGCTTTACGAGTCTAGACCTTAAAAGCGGGTACTATCAAATATGTATGGGTATAGAATCTATAGATAAAACAGCATTTATCACTGAGGACGGGCATTACGAGTTTTTGAGACTTCCCTTTGGCTTGGTTAATGCGCCTTCTTGTTTCCAGGAAATGATGAATAAGGTACTCGGAAACTTAAGGTTTGATAGAGTAATTCTGTATCTTGATGATGTGTATCTAGTAACCGAAACTGTAGAAGAAAATTTATGCCTGCTTGAAAAAGTGCTGAGGATATTTCGAGATAATGGTTTAACGTTAAATTTGAAGAAGTGCCATTTCTTTAAAAGTGAAATTGAGTTTCTTGGTTACAAAATAAAATCAAATAGTGTAATGCCCAATGAGACAAAGTTAAAAGCTGTGAAAGATTTCCCCGTACCTAAGACAGTACATCAACTTAGACAGTTCTTAGGTCTTATTAGCTATTTTCGTAAATTTATTAAGGGCTGCGCTATTCTAACTAGTCCTCTTTCAAAACTTTTAAAGAAAGATACAGCGTGGTTATGGGAATCTGCTCATACGGAAGCATTTCAAAACTTAAAAGATAAATTGACTTCCGATAGTATATTATCAATTTTTGATCCTAATAGAGAAACTATATTATATACTGATGCGTGCAGAGACGGCATTGCAGGTATTCTAATGCAAGTTACTGAGGAAGGGGAAAAACCTGTACACTACTACAGTCGTCAGACTACAGAAGATGAAAAGAAATATCACTCCTTCGAGCTCGAACTTTTGGCTATAATTTGTTCATTACAGAAATTTAGGTTGTATTTATTAGGATTGCAGTTTAAAATAGTTACAGATTGTAACGCAGTTCGGTTTGCCTTAACAAAAAAGGATATTATACCCAGAATTGCCCGTTGGGTACTAGCAACGCAAGAATTTTCGTACACAATCATTCACAGGGAAGGCCACCGCATGCAGCACGTGGATGCTCTGAGTAGGAATCCCATAGAATGCGGTCAAAAATCCGAAAAAGAATTAATCTTATCAATTACAGAATCGGACTGGCTACTCTCTGTACAACTTCAAGACAAGGCCTTGGTCAATATTAAAAATATTTTACTATCAGGTGAAGCCGAGCAGAATAGAGACATTTTTAATAACTATGAACTGCTAGGTTATAAAGTTTACAGAAGGACAAATCGAGGCCGGAAATGGGTAGTTCCAAAGAAGTGCATCTGGCAAGTCATAAAGTGCAATCATGACGATTTAGGTCACTTTTCATTGGACAAAACTATTGAACGCATCCAGTCTCAATACTGGTTTCCTCGTATGCGACAGACAGTAAAAAAGTATATTAAAAACTGTTTGAATTGTATTTATTTCAAAAATAAAGGCGGGCCAAAGGAAGGAGAACTATATCCATTGCCAAAATATGCGCAACCTTTCCACACTCTGCATATTGACCATTTAGGTCCATTTATTCAAACAATGAACAAAAATAAATATTTATTAGTAATTGTTGACGCCTTCACTAAATTTGTTTTTATTTCAGCAGTTCAATCCACAAATGCTTCTAGCGTTATTACAGAGCTGGAATACATTTCAAAAATTTTTGGAAATCCTAGACGACGAATATCGGATGCTGGATCATGTTTTACCTCTAATGAATTTAGTCAATATTGTAAAAGTAAAAATATCCGTATGCATACTGTCGCAACTGGTATGCCACGTTCCAATGGGCAGGTGGAACGTTTTAATAAAACGATATTAGAAGCCATGAGATCCTTAGGGGCTGATACAGCCGATAATCAATGGGACGAATGCGTGAAGAAACTTCAACAGGGGCTGAACAGTACATTTCATAAAACTATAAAAGCTGTCCCGAGCGAAGTTTTTTTTGGCTACCGGCTACGCTCAGACAGCGACAGCTTAACCCCAAATTCTGAAAATGAGGAGAGTATTGACGTTACTATGCTTCGTAAAGAGGTAGATGAAAACATCAAGAGGACTGCAGAGACTCAAAAGGAAAGGTTTGATAGAACAAGGATAAAAGCAAAAAAATATAGTAAAGATGATTTAGTTTTGATTAAAATACAGAGTGAAAATAATGATGGAAATAGTAGAAAATTATTACCAGTGTTTAAAGGACCATTTCAGATAAAAAACGTTTTAGGTAACGACAGATATGAAGTGACTGATTTACGTGGTAGCGAAAGAAGTCATAAATTATATACTGGGACAGTCGCGGCGGAAAATATTAAACCATGGATCAATATTAATGATTGGGAATAACAAAGTTAGTTGCCGTGTTGGCAATTTGTCTTACTTAGGCTTGGAGTCCGTATAAAATGCAGAAACACAAAATTTCTGTTTGAAGTATATTAAAAATTGAGTGAGATTCGTGGTCGCAGGTATCACATAGCCCTATATTTTTGAATGTTTGATTGATGGATGGGACGAACTGGTCAAACTTAAGTGAGGCTATTTGCCCTTTAAGTGACAAACGGACCGTACACATGAGACGAACCTGGTACACTCAAGGGAGGCTTACATCCTGGGAAGTGCAGGCGGTCTCTTCAACGTTATAAATATTTGTATGGGGCTTGTGTTACTTGCATCCACTTTTTATATACATAAATTGACCTATAGTTACTATAATGAAATCTCGTGTTTCAGTATTTTATAGACTCCTGAGGTGTCTGGGGCAGACACCGTGCAGCATGGCCGTGTTGGCAACTTTACATAAATGGTGGACAACGCCGGCGAGGAATGCATTTGACTCCTACGCCGACGACGGTGCCGCCATCTATGGACGCGTTTGAGGCTATAAAACGAAGCGACGCAGGTTCCAGAGACACATTTGATATACGAACGTTTGCTATGTCGTTACTCTGCCGGATTGTATGTCGATCGTAATTATTTATTATATAGTTTGTGAGCTAATAAGCTGATTGTGTAAGCGAATAAATCCATACCTACAGTAAGTGAGTTTATTTCTAACATAAATGCGAAAGTTTGTGAGGATGTATGTATGTGTGTTACTCTTTCACGAAAAAACTACTTGACGGATTTTGATGAAACTTGGCAGTGTTATAGCTTATGGACCAGAATAACACAGGCTACTTTTTATCCTGAGATTCCTACGGGAGCGGGACCTATGCGGCTGATACCTACACGCGGGTCCCGAAGCGAAGCGAGGGCGGTTCACTAGTCGTTAATATATTCCTTATCCATTTAATTAAATTTTTCGATTGATAAGACCTTTAGGAAGTTTCCCTTGTATACCCTAATCTTAATTACTACATACTAAATATACGGTAGGATAGGACCTCAAAGAGCAATAACTGTTCTTGAGTATCACCTGTTATAAAATATTTTAATGAATAGTGTCAGTGCTACTGTCTAAATACCTTTAGTGTACCGATGTTCCTCAACGTTCCACACAGTGTCTTGGTGCGTCACGACTTTATCAGCGACCACCTCGTGCTGATGGAAGCCCCAGGACGGCAGCTGTCGGCCGCTGAACCGGAGAGCCGAGTTGGAGTCCACGTGGACGAGCCGCACGAGCGACCGGATGCCGTCCCACGTCGCGTCATCACTGTCTCGGTTCACGATCTCCACACGCCATAGGTTCTGTGCTGGCATCGACACGTTATAGTCGATGTAGCAAGTTACTTCCTGTAAATAATTTTGAACGTGGAATTTCATTTGCAATTATTTATGGTTCAGTGTGTATGAAAAAAAAAAAAGTTTTTTTAATGTTCTATTTTTCAAAATGTTAGCGTTTGCTCAGTTAAGATGTCACCGCATTCGTTTCGACCATAATTGGCAGAAAATGCATCAACAGTTTGTTGAAAAAGCCAAAAAAAACTCAAATAAAAAATGTTTCCGTATCCATATTACAGGCCAATTTTTGAACAGAACACTGTTAAACTCGAGTAGAATATACACATTTTTGTGTAACATAAGTTATACATATTCGTATGCTGGCAAAATTTTTGCTATGACCACATTCCATTTGAATAGGTCGAAACGCATTGCCAGCAAAGAAGCGGAAGACCCGCTTATTACTGACTCAGACACATCAAATAATTTCTTGATAAAATTTTAGAAGGGTGGTAAAAATAATGTACCACCATGAAAAATAAGTATATATACATATAACGTAAGTACCTGTGACTGCGGAGAGACAGGCGCAGCGACGTCGTGCGAGTTGAGCGCTCGGCTCGTGATCCCGTGCAGGAGTTGCACGACGTCACCATGTCGCACTACGTCCGGCGGTCGCGAAACGGCGAGAGCCGCGCGGTCCGGACGCTTCACTATCCACCAGTTGTTCACGTCCTTGAAGCTGTAGCACGTAACCTGTTGCTGGTGCGAGGAGCCACGTCCGTCGTCATACCGCACTGGGTACACGTGTGCGTGCGAGTGCAGCCAGCATGTGCGTCCGTGCGAATGTCTACGTGGTATACAGAAAACAACACGTGATATACAGAAAACAATGAATAACTTGGCACAGAAGCGATATATCGTGCTCCAGAAAAAAAAATTACAAATAAATATGTAGAGATCTTTCATTCTAAAAGTTTGATCGTATCGTTATTTAGATAATGTATGAGGGGCTTTGGTGAAAAAAAAATGTATGAAATCCTGAGTTGCTAACTATTCCAAAAGTATGCGCATGTAATGCAGTTTACAAAATTGTATAATACAGGATGGCCCATAAGTCCTTTGAAAAGTAAAATTTGCAGCGACTGAAAGTACATTAAGATCAACAAAAACGGGTTTTTTAGGAAACTTCATATTTTGGGCACCGATTGGAATCTTTTTAGGGTATTTTTTTTGAGCTCCTGATAGCTGCACTGTTTAACATTTCAGGATTATCTATTCATGAGGGGACACCCTATATAACATAGTATTGAATGTAAAAGAGGTTCAATAAACTGTATATTAAATAAAAAAACGTATCTGCTTATAGGTATAGTTTTTTCACGCTTGGCACATTAACAATGTACGTATTGGGGTGTATTCCAAACCGCTATTATTAAAGGTAAGATCTGTGACTTAGACTGAATTCGCGGAAGGGTAATTAAAGCCAATTAAAATTACCTGAGTGTAATTTGTGAGCCATGTGCTACATGTAACGGCTGTCCTCTAGTGATGCTCGCCAGGCCACCTTGTAGTGACGCTTGAAAAGCACTGGTCATTACACTATCGTGTGGTCCGGCTTTTGGGAGCATTGCTAAATGTGCATAAAACACGCTCACATATACTGCGAGAGGTAGGGCTGTCAATACAAACAATCTCCACAGGGTTGACAACACCAAGCGTAAGCTTGATTCAGCTAAACTAATACGCCGCCACATTTGCCGGCCAATTAGTGACAAACATAAAAAGTAGGTGTAGAAACCAGAATACTTGACCCTGCAAAAAAGAAATACTTTATAATTATACCAAGAATAAATGGGGGTTGGTATTTATTAAAAACGTGGACCCAGCAGACGTCCTGCCCGGCAAACAAGGCACACCAACCCAATTGTATTGCAAACCATCCAGTAACTCATTGAAACACACACAACATCCAAATTATTAGTTAAATGACAAACACAACACACAAACACAACAAAACGACACAAAATAATTATAGTATTAAACTAGTACATACGAAAAGCAACATCCAAGGGACAACGCGCCAAAGCAAAGCCACAACACTGATGGCACACCAATTTTGCGCGTACTTTTGATCACACACAGCAATCCCCACAGACCAAACAAAAGTTGTATACTTTCTAATAACATAAATCTAGATTGAGCTAGGAAACTGTTTTCTGGAAAAACAAAAATGTAAAAAAAAACAATGTAATAAAAATAAGATATATTAAACAAGTCAATAAAAATTAATGAATATTATTCAGTCAATAACTTTGGAATGTATATAAAATTCTCGTGTCACAGTGTTAGTTGCCAAATTCCTCCGAAACGGCTTAAACGAATTTCATGAAATTTTGTACGTATATTAGGTAGGTCTGAGAATAGGTTGTAAACTAATTTTCATACTTCTAAGTAATACGGGGGCCCATGCTCTACATTATTTTATTTTTATTTTACGGACAAACTTTTTAAAATATTTTTATTATGATGTGGCACCAAAAAATACGTACAACCCCCAATTTTCATCTTTCTATCACCATCCCCTATTTTTTACACCAACTTTATATGGCGAAACAACGTTGGCGGGATCGGCTAGTATTATATATATAAAAACATTATGAGTTATAACACAAACATATTCTTTAGAGTAAGACTCAAAAATTATAACACAAACATCTTACCAAACAAAACAAGTACTGCCGCAAGTATTGCAGTCCATTGATATGTGCAAATCTCTAACATAAGCTGGTATGTTATGGCCACAAGAAGACTACCACTAATAGCTGGTATTAAACGTAATGCTAAAACAGGCACAGACTCAGTATATGGAGATCCTATTCGGTCAAAGGTGAAGTTTCCATCGTAACCAGCTAAATGACCCGCTAGGTAAAGTAATTGTTTGCCCAGTGGTGGATGTGCATCAAAAAAGAATATGCCTTTTGTGTACAAACTAACATATCGTCCAAAATGTAGTTCATCAAAGCTGAAATAAAAATAAGTTTATATATAGGCGAGTGTCTTAATTTTGGTTAATTAAAGAGTAGGCAGTGTATTTAATATCTGCATGCAACGCAAATTTTCAGTTATGCATGTATTACAAATTAATTATCACTTGCTTCCGTGAAGGAAAATATCTTGATGAAACCTGCACACCTGAGAGTTTTCCATAATGTTCTCAAATGTGGGAAGTTTATCAATAAACATTTACCCAGCTTAGAGGACATTTATGGGTTATGATGATGATGAACTAAAATGTAAATTTATTACTTCATATTTTGCTTTACACAATATATAAACAATATCTAAGAAGGCCCAGTTGATACCCACAAACAAAACATTAGCTTGATACTCAAGGTTATCTTTATTTCAATGTTTCAATGTTAGATAGAGAGTTCCAGATTCTTTTCATCACAAACAACTGCTATAACACAAATAAGCTAAGTTTGTTTCCAGTCTGAGGTGATGTTTATATAACGGTTATGGCAGTTGCACCTCAAAGACCAAGTGTAACCACTTATCATTAAGTTATTCCACTTTTTTATCATCTATACAGATGATAAATAAGAACATTTTTTAAAGTATATACTTTTAAAAATGTTTATATATTCTATTGAGAATTCTATTATACATATATGTTTGTATACATAAAATTTCATAAATATCAAAATCCCTTACACAATGTAGCGAGGTTCCTCCAAGTTGTATAATCTGGTGCCCAAAGCGAGCAATAATAAACTAACAAACACAAGGTCTACTTCCAAATGCAAGTGAATACTTCTGACTGGTTCAATGTCTTCTTTTATTTTCTTTACACTTCGTCCAGTTTCCAATTCACTGTTTTCTGAAGAATCGTCCCCCTTACATAAAACAAAATAAAGAAAAAATAAATATGGATTATCTAGTCACTTTGTACCATATTGAATAATGATATTGTTAAATAATATAAGATTATAATTTTATGGGAATAGGATTTACAATGCCACTGAATCCAGTTAAATACAGATGCCAACAGTACTGTTATAATCAGAGTTCAAAAGCTTGTTTCTATGAGAACTTAGCTTAAACTTTAAACTTCATTAGCATATTTATTACTTGAAGTATTTATATTTATGGTACAATAGAGATAATTAAAAATAATTTGAGCTTTTCTCTAATTATTTTAAACGCTACCCTACTATAGCAAAACGTCGATTAATATATAATTTCGTTTACCAGCTCCGTATTAGGTATGAGATTTTCTGAAAAACCATTTTCTGAATCCGAAACTTTGGTGACCTCATTAAGTTTTTTCTTTTCTTTTCGTTTTTTACTTATTATTTGCTTTGATTCCATTAGTTTTTATTGTTTGAAAAAGGCGCCTCTGCTTAATCTAAATAAAAATAAAAACACGATACACTTTCATTTATTTTCGTACAACAACAATTTTTAACTGTACTTTCTCATTTCTTTTCCGAAGTCTCAAACTTTACTTTTCTCGTCAACAAAGTCTTTGAACTTTTGAAAGTCAGTACTAAATTATTTTGATAGTTGTGATTGAC
>DWPQ01002828.1:0-10168 GCA_018251795.1 Perichares adela | reverse complement strand
GAAACATTATGGAGAACTCTCAGGTGTGCAGGTTTCCTCACGATGTTTTCCTTCACCGAAGCAAGTGATAATTAATTCCTATTATTCATATAACTTTTAGAAAATTAGTGGTGCGTGCCGGATCAGAACGCAAGATCTCCCGTTCGGAAGACCAACGTTCAAACCACTAGGCTATCACTCCTCTGTGAATTAAAGTATTGAGATGAAATACATTGTATGTCGCTGACATTCTCGTCCATACACCCTACCGTAGGTAACAGCGTTAGTTACACCTGGAACGAATAGCATAGTAAATATTACTAAGATGTACGTACTAAGCAAATATTAACCGTCTACCGGATTAAACTCGAATAAAAGTATCGTGTAAGTGCAACTTGCAGGTGATAAAATTGCCACTTTACATATCTCCGCTTTGTTTGTCTTATTCATACAACGGCCATCAACCTTAGCAGCAGAGGTTGATGCATTAAAAAAAATTCGTTGTAACAATATTTTGATTGGAGATACGTATAATTCAACTAGTTGAGACACACTTTCTCAAGCCCAGAGAAGCAGCGCCCGGACCGGGAAAATGTTTTTCTAAAACATTACTTTTATTTTACTTGAATTATTACTTTTCTCGAAAAACAATAAAATTTCTGGAAAAACTAAAAAAATGGGAATGTACTCTATTTGCACCCCAAAACCATCAAGTATCTCCATGTGAAATTTCATCACTATCGGTTCAGTGGCTTGGGCGTGAGCACGTCACAGACAGACAGAGTTACTTTCGCATTTATAATATTAGTAAAGAAGTATATATGATATCATCACGAACACTACTTTTCAAGTTCCATTTCAAAATCATTTATTCATGCAAATATCATTGATACTCTTAAGCACGTCATATTTTGCTTCTAAGTTTGAATACGAGCGTTCCGGTTACATAGACGCAACCGCTAACCATGGCATTAACTGTCTCTACAAATAACAAATAGTGTATTTATCATACGTACGTTGGGCGCGTGAATTGGATCGTAACATTCAACATGGCTAACTAATATTTGTTTATCAATAACTTAGGAACGTGCGAATTGTTTTACGAGACCGTAAACAGCGATGATTTGTATTACCAAAAAAGGCAACCTACATTATGTTAGGTAAACTAGAGCGTTCAATTTTTACAACTATATACCCGTTGCGTTCGTTCGATCACTCGAATGATAGGGGAAATCGATTATTTTTTGTACAATTGAATGACAAATACTTCACGGTCCAAATTGATATTTTGTGAAACTGCATACCTTTGTTAACACGATAAAAGGTACTACAAAATATTGTTCCCCTTGCGTGTTTGACACCAATCTGGTTTGTGTAGTGTTCAAAGCCATAGTTTTTAATGCAAATCTAACATTTTACATAAGTAAAACTTATGTTTCGAATACGTCTGCATCAATAAGTATTTATATACTTTCATGCTTCGTTATTTTCATTTGGTTTTTCCAAGCATTACCTATGTCTAAACTGTTGAAGCAATTATGATGTGGTTTCACTATTAGATCATCATCAGCCTATCACAGTCCACTGCTGGACAGACCTCTCCTAAGGCACGCCACTGAGCACTGTTGGATGCTGCATCAAAATCAGCTGATTATTACCTAATTGCACGTTAATCTATACATCGCAGGATAATACAGACATACATTATAATTTTAGCAGTTCCAAATTATTTTGTATGAAGTCTCGCAAATCTAGTTGAATGTAATAATAGTCGGCGCTTACGTTGTAATAGATTTGTATAAGGTCGTCGACATTTCACCGCCGTAGTTCATGGTGAGTGCCAGCCTCGGTATTGTTGCGTTGCCTAAGTGCTCACTCGAATGGCCCGTTGCTATTTTAATGTCACAAAAATGAAACATTTCCCTGGTCGATGACCTAACTTGGCTCATTCCAGACAATTTCTGCGCGCATTGCACTAATTTAGCGAATGCGTTTGAAGATTTATCAACGTCAGGACTTAATATTTAAATGTTAATAAATCATTTAAGTGCATGAAATGTTAACTAAGATGTAAAATTTTGTTTCATCATCATCAGCAGAAACCCATGACTGTCGCATCTGGGATCAGGTCGACAATTGCCGACTTCTTGTTGCCGTGACCATGGTTGACCGATACCACTTACCAGATAGCCTGTTTGTCTACGGCAAACTTTTAGGCTACTGAAACAATGTTCAACATCAGTGATATAATTAATATTTAGTAAAGGAATTCATCTATAGATTCAACGCTCTTAATATATCTGTGACACAATACAAGATTGTCAGGAACCACGTCACTGCTCCGATTCTTATGTTACTGCATTCGCCTACACGTTTTCTCCAAATATGGAAAACGTCAGACGGTATTAACTAACGAACCTGTCATGATGTGTATGACTGCACTGCATATTACGTATGATTAGGTATCCATCCTGTATCTATATTTAATCTGTAATGACTACAAATAAAATATTATGATTTGATCACAACAGCAAGTGCACAACCGATGTTTTATAATGCGGACTGTTTAAGTGCTGTGATCACCGAATCCAAGATCTCACCAAGATGTTCACCGAATCCAAGATTGTGTGTCACTTTCGTATAATTAAAAACGGAATTGATGCCAAATGTTTTGAAGCATCCCAAATGTTTTGTCATCAAATACCTAGCTATCAATATGCAGCATTCCGCTAAATATAGTGTGCAGCACGTCCAAAATAACACATAAGTACAGGTCATAATGAGGTGTGGTTTATAATTAATACAGCCAGCCCACCAGCATTGCTCGTCGATTCTAAGTATCGGAGTTTCCTGGTGCTAAACTTATTTTGAGTCATGCAAATGCACAAATTCTCCGTGTCGTGTGTGCTTCCGTAAACTTTGCCGTAACAGCAAGCGTTAGTGTCTCCTCGCCACGTCTAGAGTGAGTTCAACATTGTAAATCAGGTCTAAGCTTGGCACCGGTTGCGGACGGCGGGCGGCGGACGGCGAGCTCAACGGATCATTCATCGATCAGCCGGCTTGCGAGTACACAGACATGCCGATATGGAATGCTTCGCGGCCCATCGTTTTACGCAACGATATACGATTATACGTCTATGTAGATTTGTATACAGATGCGACTCGTGATGCAGAGCACTTGCCAATAGGATTAACCGACTTCAAAAAGATAAAAGCGAATAGATAGCCTTTCGTATAATTTCTTATATACATAATTGGCATCTTTTCTTTAGTCGTACATTTTCCGTTCTGTTCTTCTTTCAATATTTTTCTGTAATTTAATCTTAACTAGTCTATGGAACCTGTTTAAAGGTTTGGTAAACGTGTAGAACCCATCACCTTTAGTGACTATTATTTTTCAAACGTTAATAGAGAATAAGAATATATACATTTCGGTGCTATTCAATCGAGAGATTCATCAGTATAATTTTATTCAATAAATCACGCGTGTTAATGGACCGATTGTTCGAAAGATAAATGTATCATTAAAGTTTTTTGCGTGTACTATTAGTCTTATGAATTTGTTCAGTAATGACCATAGCGAGGGCCACTTAAGGCCACGTGCATGATTCTGTTTGAAATCGTTAATAAAAAAATAAGTTGGGAAATCCAAATATGCTTGGGTATTGCGTTCCTTTCCA
Organism: Perichares adela; assembly: GCA_018251795.1. Taxonomy (NCBI): domain Eukaryota; kingdom Metazoa; phylum Arthropoda; class Insecta; order Lepidoptera; family Hesperiidae; genus Perichares; species Perichares adela. Next base: position 6,509 of record DWPQ01002828.1, on the reverse strand, counting down.
ACTCCTTAAGACACATCCAAACATTTCACGGTTAGGTCTAGAGAGGATGGTAGCAAGTATGTAAGCCAGATAGGTAAAGCAACATCCTCCAGGAATTAGTTCCTGCAGGATTATATTGGATGGTTCAGAGCCCAGTGGATGCCATCAGGAGGAATCTTGAGCCATAAAACCTGGGCGTTGTTTGGTACTGGGTACCACGTGCAGAGGTTGGCTTGGCCTCAAGGATTGATGAAGCCCCTTTCACTGTTACGCCATTATTAAAATAAACCTCCAGCATTTGCTTATAATTGAATACACATTGTACATTGAAGGCTTAAGTATATTATCTGTGATCTATATTTATGAATAGAATGCAGACGTACTTGGATGAACAAAGAAGCTACTGAAAGTGTAACCAATGCAGTGCAATAGAGGTACTTAATTTATTTCTTACGGACTTTTATAACGCTTTCAGAAAGTAGCATTTCAATTTGAGATTGAATCGATTATATTCCGGAGCAGATTACAAGAGATTAGCTACAGATACGAGCTAGGGTTGTCGGAAACAGTCGTTTGTATATTTTTTAAGGAACTGCTAAGTTGTATTGAAAATTTCAAGTTACATACATAAAAAAGTGGGTCTTCCGCATACTTCTAGGCTAGCCTTAGTGGCCACCGGTGTTGGTCAGTAAACATCAGGTGGCCCGGTCGGTGGCTTTAGACATAACGAAAAAATATCAGGTGGGATAATTCATATCATTCGAAACTTTATGGTTTATTATTTTCGATTTCGTTTTTCTCTGTAAATAATTAATATATTAACACTAGCTGACCCTGCATACGTCGTTTTGCCATGTAAAAGATTTTCTGGTTGGTGATATAAGGGTGAAAATTAAGGGTTGTTGTATTTTTCGATGCCACATCACACAAAAATAATGATTTCCTTTTTCCAAAAAAAAAAAACTTGAAGTTGGTCACCCTTATCACTTACGGGTATGAAAAATAGTTTACAACCTATTCTCACACGTAACGGATATCCATATAAAATTTCATAAAAATCGGTCAAGCAGTTTCGCAGGAGTTTGGCAACTAACACTGTGACACGAGAATTTTATATATAGAAGAAGAAGATTAATTTACGTAACAGGTATGTTATAAATATTTAATGTTTACTTCGGATCTAAACCTGTTGAAGTAGAACGTCTTTAAAAATATATTAGATTACTATCAACCCTAGCTCAGACCACATCATGCGTATATCGCAGACGAGCACGTCAAAATTGTATTTAAAGAAGCTTTTTTATTTTCTTTCGCTTCGCATTTTCTTTCTTTTTTTAAGTTGTTAAATGAAAAGTACAAATCCAAAACTTTCAAATATGGGCGTAATTTAAAAAAAATCAGTGAGTGAATCAGAGGTTTTCTAAATCGGGTCTCTTAGGATAAGAACGAAGATGGCAAAGTGGTTTGATGGCCGATGTTGTAATTAAATTATACAGGATCGTGTTGTGTATTTGAAAGAAAGAAACAGTAGGTACGTAAGGTGTAGTTAAGTGTAATTTAGATAGCTATGGAATTGACATGGCTATTGGGTTCAACTGGGGGGTATTTTGGGATATCCAGCTGGGATAAATGACACAAATAGCTAATATATAAAAGAATAAGCCTTTTGCCATATTACCACTTTAATTAAAAACTAAAAAAAAAAAATGTATTGCTTAATGTATAACAATACCTCAAGGTCTTTCAAAGGACGTATCAATGAATATTAATTTTCGTATGGCCCTTAACTGAGCAACTGCTAAAGTTTATCTCGATACTTTTAAAATAGTAAACTAAAGCAATTTACCGTTTCTCAAATACCTATAAATTTTAAGAAGTAATGTGCTAAATAACTGTCCCTTTAAGTCGATTTTAAATGTAGGTACTGAATATTACAACTCACTTTACTGCTGTGCAACGAACAGTTATCTCGCCTAAATAGTTAAATAGATTCCTAGATACTGGCATGAAAATATTTTAGCTGCCATGGAAGCGTGTTAATTGCCCGTCACGATATCATACCAGCTGCATGCCCACAATGTGCACACAGCCTTAGGGTTTCCTCAATTTAACGTTATTACCCACATTCTCAAAACCTGTTTTTACGGAGCAAATGTTGGACTTTTGAAGTAGCGGCTTTGTGTGTGGTAAAAGATTAAGCGTTTAACCAGATTTAAATAAATTCAACGTGAGAGCGGCTATTCTGTTGAACAAACGACGACCAAGTAGCGTGCCCTAAATTGCATCGTTTATTTAAATTATACGTTGCGACTCTAAATATGTGGTCGAATTTTAATTGTTTCACGAGAGTTATACTTGCGATCTCAGATCTTTTGAGTAATCATTTCATTCTTTGGCTTTTGATGATTTAGTTATCTACGTAGAATTTCATTTGTAATGTTTTACGTTAAATGCGATTAGATTACTTATATTTTTAATCTCTTTTATTCTGATTTAAGGGTAAACCATGATTTATCACCATGAAAACTTCGATTATAATTTCTTTTATAGTTCCTAAAATAGAATTATAAAATCTCTGAACAATTTGGTCTTTTGTTCTGTTTCTAATGTGATTAATACTTTGTACCTGTTTGTATTTAATTAAAATTTTGCTATTATTATATTATGTTGGACAATTACAGATGTTTCCAGAATATTATCTCTTTACTCTTGTGACTTGAGACATCTCTTAAAACCGTGTTTGTGTTAAATTGCCCGAGTTGTCTGTCATGCGACCGTAAAAAGTACGTTTAAATGTCCACCATGTGGATATACCTATGTTAGGATTCTTTAAGCCTTCTAGGAATAATTACATCTTAAGGGTGAAACTCATATTAATAGCGAAATTCTAAAGAAAACGTTAGTTCATCAGATTCATAAACTAAGTTCTTGGGTTACTCAACATCCAATTCACTGAGTTGAGTGTGCTTGTATAGTATGTCACTGTCACTTTGACAGTGACGTTGCCGCCAAGAGAGACATCTCAACTTCAAAATATTAAGTGACAACTTAACCTCAAATTAAAATAGTGTTCAAATAAAATCATTAGATCGACAACACGTATTATAATTTCTTTTATATAGCACAGCCTTCCTGTAAGATTGTGACCCGTATTGAAATGAACACTCAAGTTTTCATGATAAGCTTGGTTTAATATAACTATTTACTATGAATTAATATAACTATTTGCTATACCGTTGAAAATAGTAGTAACTTTGTCATGTATCGTTTATAACCTAGATCGGACCCTCCCAAGAGATCTTAACAACTATGGCCGATAGTAACTTGCAGTAATGCAATTAAGATGGATCGCCTGTCACTGCAGTCTAGACGCGATAGCGCAACGGAATTGAATCCGAGCACGTGGACTGAATGTGGTTCTTTAAATTTCAACGTCCTTTGGGTAAAGTTGCGGTTCCTTTAGAAAGTTTTAATACATCTGTACATGGAACTTATTAAATAAATCTTAAACACGTACTGTTAAGTCGTTATCAAGGATGTACAGAAAAAAAAGAGCTGATAATAAACATTATCTGTCACATAAACGTCTGCCCCTTCCGGGATTGGAGCTTGACAACTTTCGCTCGGCCAGTGCTAAAATTACGGTGTTACTCAGTTAAAAGGTCGTCTAACACTTATATCGGGCTTGAATCTTGAAGGTCGAAAAGCAACTTTGATTGCAATTGAGTAATGGCATGGCATAAGACTGTTTTTATCACTATTTTCTTTTCTTCGTTTATATACACAATTTGCTATCGTGCCACATACTTTCGCCACCAATCAGGTTTAATTGGCAGAGAATGCCATTAGGCACTAAGTTCGCCCTTGTAACCTTCAGATTAAGGATTATTAAAATTAATAAATTAAAAAAAATGGTTATTAAAAACTGTTTCATACCCAACAGACGTACCAGATTATGGTAATCTCTTGATATGAAATCGTTTATGTATTGGTTCCAGGCAAGGTGGATTAAGGTTATGTTGTATTTAGGATCATAAAATTTACGTACAGTATCTTTCCATTTTCTAATCTCGGGTCACATAAATATGGTACGTTTTATTAGTACATTGTTGTTTTTAGAAATTAATTATCACTTTCTTCGGTGAAGGTAAACATGAGGAAATCTGGACCTAAAAGTTCTCCATTATGTTCTCGAAGGTGTCCAAAAGTCTGCCAACCCGCACTTAGCCAACGTGGTGGTTTATGGCATTAAAACCTCTCATTGTGAGAGGAGACCCTAGCTCAGTTGTGGGACAATTATGGGATGTGATGATGATTTTCTATAATTAAACTATCCTACTCTGGTTTTTTTAATGGTCAGTAAACAGTAAACAATTTAGTGTATGTTTTTACTTAGAAGAACCTTCAAAACGTAATACAAAACCCCTTGTAAACAATTTAGTGTGTGGTTTTAGTCAGAAGAACCTTCGAAACGTAATACAAAGTACCGCTAAATCAAACGAGATAACAGTTAAGTGTGTGTAAAACAAACAATAGGGCATAGGTCAGGCAACAAAAAGATTTATAGCAGCGGTCACTAATTACTTGAATACTTTGATACACAAGTCGTTACTGAACATTAAATGGCAATTTAACAGATATCTATAAATAGCAGTCACAACTTGATATTTGATCGTAACAACTGTTGAACTAGAAACAAACTCAACAGAACAAACTAGCAGAGTAATCGGTTTTGTTTGTTTGGCCAGGTGATAATAATTTTATCGCTTGACAAAACAACACTTTGTTTGGCCTTTGATAACGATACTGCGTGGGCTTGTATCGATTCAGCGTGTCGATGAAGAGTTTGCATTACGTGTTTTGATGTTTAAAACTTGGAGTTAATATCTCAGTTCCATGGTGCGTTTGTGTATTTGATATGTAGTTGTAAATTAGTTCTTTTTATTCAGCTATACAGAGAGAGGAAACTTCAGTCAGAGAGAGAAACATTTATCTTTTTAGGTACGTTATGATGATAAAGTTTGTTTTTTTCAGCGGTTTAAGAACCTTATGTAAAGCTTCTCTCTAAGTTATTGAATATGAAGCGAAAAAATCTTTCTTGATTAATTATCGACTCATCTTCCTGTATGTAAGGCTGTAATGAAATGTTTTAACATTAATCGTTATATTTCAATCAATTGACATACAATTGTAATGCAATATTGTCTATACCTTCTCAAAGTATTGCTCTATCTTTTAGTAAAAACCGTACAAAAGTCCGTTCAGTAGATTTTGAGAAAAAGAGGCACATACATGAGGGGACTTTGTTTTATAATAAACTAGTGAACAGGCCTCGCTTCGCTTCGGGACCCGAAGGAATCTCGAGATAAAAAATAGCCTATGTCCTTTCCCAAATTCAGTATGCCCCCTTTTACTTATAATAGAGTTCACAAACGTATTCCACCGCGTTTGCCAAGTTCGAACCTCTGCTTAGTATCTCGTCAGTGGCATTAACCACCGATTACACAAACCGATTTGCGGTATCTATCCGATTTAACTGTAGGGGGGAGTTTGTTTAATTTTAAAGTAGCCTTAATACTAAAGTACGTCACAGGCATTGATTCGATTGCTATTGCAAACTTTATACGATGCACTGTATTACGGTCCGAAGTGTGAAGTTTATTACAAACGAAGCAACGCTATCTTCATATACGTTAATATTAAATTAAAAAATTCATCAATTTATGCGCGTTTCTCAGAGAGCTCTATATTAAATAACTAGCTGACCCCGCAAACGTTGTATCGCTATATAAAAGATAGCAAGTCTCTCCTATAAGTTTAGCGACGATCGGTTATTCGAACGCCTGATGTTTCCACATAGCAAGTCACCCATGTTTGTATAATCAATACTGTTTCATAGATTAAAGAATTATGGGAAAAAGAAAAGAAGAAAAGGAAATAAAATTGATAATTTAACAAATACCTATATACTCATACATCGGAATAATCACCAAAGCGAAAAATCATGATTATTTCTCGCTTAGCCATATCCGGTTAGACAAATCGATAGGGGGTGGTCGAGATGCATAAAAACGTATTAGGTAGGTAGGTAAGTACACGCACCATGCGCTATAAAATGTTTTACGCCCTCTGTAAGCTCAGATAAAACACCCCAGAGGTCCCGCTGCCCGTTTTATCACCGGTCACTTTATGATTCTCAAATTTCTATAAACCCATTCATTATTATTTAACATACATAATACACTACCTACTTCTGAATATGAATTTTGTGAACACGTGAAATTGTGATGGATAAAGTAAATAATGATTTCAACCCATATTTGTGTCACAGCTGCTCATAAAATGCCTTAAACCCACTTAAATTGAAAGGAGACCTAAGCCCAGCAGTGGGACAGTTATGGGTCCATCACATCGGCGAGAACAAATTTTCAAAGTAACCAGAGTCACTAAACAAAAATCTTAGCGGTAACCGTTCACGTTACGCTATTTTAAAAATGTATGACAATGACAGTCTCTGCGGAAAGATGATG
>DWPQ01002827.1:0-10169 GCA_018251795.1 Perichares adela | reverse complement strand
CCCTATATGTCAGTTAAATCAACAATTCAACAATTTACATCGATCTAAAACACGTCGACGTCAATAATAAATGGAAACAAAATCTAAATTTTAATCGGTATTTAGAGTGCGTAGTTTAAAATGCCTTCTAGTGATAGTGAAGGCTTTGAAAGTGCAGACGAAGGTCATGTAAGTCCAAGTAAAAGAGATAGAAAGAAACATTTATCATCGTCAAATTACAGCGATAATTTGGAATCTGATTCAGACCAGAAGAAGACAGCTGTAACCTCTCAAATTAAAACAGAGACTCCAAAATATGTTGTAAGTAATTTTATTGTATAACCTTAAACTCAATTTGCTACATAATTAAATCAATAGCAAATATGTGTTGCATACCTCGAGTTTCGTGACGATACTAAACACTTGAAACGACTTTGCGGACGCTTGTTTGTGCTTTGAATTTAGATTGTAATATGTTTTTACTTACTTAGGACCTTTACGTACTAAGTAAATATTCTGATAAATTATGCAACCGAAACTTAAACATATAAACATCCGCCTTATGTACTATACTATGCGTAATCGCAGGAGATAATGAAACAAGAACTAAATTAATTCTAATTTTACAGTTCAGGTACTCTACCCTGACTAAACATGTAATGTATGTACAGACCAATAGACAGACAGACAGACAAAAAACAATAAATAAATACAATAAAAAAACCCTATCACATTCTAATTTTGTCATACTCTAAAGATCATTAAAACAAAAACTCCTAAGCAAACATTTTTGACATAAGTTACAGGTCTGCGTCACTAAGATTCCCATGTTGAAGGGACACTGAAAAACATGAATGAGACTATAATGTCTCATGATTTTTTTATCACTGTCAGTAAACAGTGACAGTGGTAAAAAAAATCTGTTGTTCGTACAGTTTTTTGTATGTTTATCTAAATATGTAATTCTGAACACTATAAATGCCGTGTACATATAAATTAGAATAAAAAGTGTAATAAGAAGATTAAAGCTTACTTTACCTACAATACAATAAGGTTAAGACAAACTGACATATACACCGATATGTCTGAACACAACAAATAAAGCACACTTCAAAGCAAGGCCAAAAGAGTTTTAATGACTTTGAATCTTCTCGCTTTGTTAATCAGAGACTAAATATGTTCGACATTTTCTCAGGAACCTACAGTTGATGGCTGGGATGATTTTGACATTGAAGAAAGTGAGTCAATAGAGCCTTCATGTAACAATATAGAGAAGCCAGTAGAATCATCCAATATCAAGTCAACAGAAGTTAAAACTGCAACCAATCCAACTAAAGATACAGGGTGGGATGACTTTGATGATTGGGGAGAGGAAAATGTGTCTGTTAATCTTCAAAAGGTATGCTTCACCAAATTGGCGAAATCTGTGTTCCCATTTGATCATAATAAGTTTCACCAAATCGGTGAAATTTGTATTCTCATTTGTTTAATATTTAACACTTAACAGTTCAAGGATCCACCAAAGCAAATTCAAACTCAGCCCGAACCAAAAATTAAAGAAGTAACAGAGCAGCTTGCACAAGTATCTACAAAGAGCGAGGGATGGGGTTGGGGGTGGGGGGTAGACTCCCTACTGAGCACGGCCACTGCGGGTATTAGCAATCTTACAAGCCAAGTATCACAGGTACCTATTTTATATAAGGAAAAAACAACTAACAAAAAGTGTAACAACAACAACAAGACTAACAACTAACAAAAACAACAACTGATGGTCAGTGACCACCGCCACCCATGAACAATTCCAATACCAGTGGTGTCACCACCGTGTTGTTGGCCAAGCAAGAAGTGATATAACCGCTTCTTAAAGGAACCCACGTCATAGCACTGAGGGAACACCGAGGTAGGGAATACGTTCTCAGGTCACACGTCCAAGGCTTACCAAATCTCTGGCTGAGCATTCCAAGCTCGCCTCTGGCCGCGTGAAACTGTAAAAGGCCGCTAGGGATAACAGCAAAATATCCATCAGTAAAAAAAATCTCTATCAAATCATCCATCTTTGTTGTCATCTAATTATAATAAAAAGGCGTTTTTTAATGAAAATTTACACCCTTAATGTGAAAAATAAGACAGGGAATTTAAAACTGCCAAAACGCATCACCATTGGTCAAATCGTATTGGTAATGCTTTTTAAAGTTCTAACGACGTAATACATCCTGCGATCTTGGATTTGTCGGAGTCGCACGTAACACGGGATATTTGTCAAATGACGTCATCAAAAGCGCGCGCGTAATGGGCGCGTTTATATACTTCGCATTTATTTAGGGTTTTAAATGATTTTATTTTCAAAAAGAATTGGAATATCTACCCTATTTATAATTTATTTTCTACATTAGAAAGATGTACATGATTAATTTAAGATTTAAAAAAAATTATGCATGGCTGCTGACTGGTAAAAAAAAATGTCGTTTCCAGGGCATATCCACTGTTCTAGAAAGTAGCATAGGAGCACCCGATCCTGAAGAATTGGCACGGCAAACATTAAAAGATGTCGCTGATCAATCAGTCAAGGAAGAAACTAAGGAAGTGCCAGAACCGGTTCAATCTGAGGAAAACAATAGGAGTAATGAGGCGTTCCCGTTTGGTAGCCTTTTGTCCGGTGTCACCAAGTTTGTGGAGACCACTGGTGAGTTGGTAGATTTCATATCCTTTTTGTTGTCTGTTGTTGTTATGGGTAGCGAATTGAAATTATATTCATATTACACTCAAAGATAATTTTGCTTTGTATAAACTTTGGCCTATGAAGTCAATCTTTTAAAAGAAATCAATGTCTTAAAGTGTGAAAGTGTGTCTTAAAGTGAATATTTTGGTAAATAATAACGCTAACACACTCACACCCCCGCATTAGGATTCCCTGTGTTTATTTTATTTTTATTTTTTTAACGTTATAATAATATTACGTGTGTTAAAAAATACTCTAAATATACATTTTTAGTATCATATGGGTATTCATGACGTAAACATGTTTGTTAGATATTTCAGTTTCTTGTATCGTGGTCACGGCTTCTGCTTTGCCGCGGTACTCTAGACAAGTTGACAGATGTCACTAATTGTCACTAATGACATTTGTCATTCAAAAATCGTGAACACCAGTATCACTCCAAAAATATGTATAGTCTGCAATCTTCCCAGTTTAAACTATGTATATCATATGTCAACTCATACTCATCGCGCTAGCGTAAGGCCATAGTCGTCCATCTTGGTTAAATGATTGGCAGACACTCTGTTTATAAAATCTAACCTGAATTTTACAGGAACCAAAGTAATAGCTGGTGGTCTAGACACCTTGGAGACTATAGGTAAGAAGACAATGGAAGTACTTCAAGACGGTGACCCAGGTTTAGCCAAGAAGAGAGCCATGCTCGGTCTGGACTCGGGAGACAAGCCAGTACTGTCCCAGGTTCTGAGGGAAGCTAAGGAGAAGGCTGATGAGGAAGACAAGATCAGGGAAGCGAAAAGAGAGGCGAAGGAAGTTCATTACGAGAACCTGTTTGATGATTTTGAAGGTAGATTAACTTTTAATTTCAACTAGTGATTGCCTCTTTGTTGAAATTCGTCCATAATTAATTAATGTAATCTTGAGACCTCTATTCACACATTATAATGCTAAAGCCTCATTTAATTCATTGAAGAACAAAATGAAATAGTATATGTGTACATCAAGAATGTATGTGGGTGTATCAAATGTATGGCAGTGTGTGTAACATTTATTTTAACTAATTTCTAAATGTCTAATGGACATTATTAAAAAAAAATTGGGTGTGTGCACTCCTTTTCCATTTAAACATTAACTGTGCCTATTATACTTATCTATTACTCAGTAATAATTAATGTTGAAGCAAGTCATTAAAACTTGAATATCTTAATACAACTATCACGTTTACCTGTGCGACCTAAATCATGGTTCACTGTGAACGTGGCCGGGAGAGGTCTCCTTTCAGGTCTCAGTATATTTGCACCAGTGTGCTGCGCGCTGAATGGGAGGCGCTTCCGCTAAGCGAGGTTAAGAAAACAGCGGCCCGCTCAACGGTACGGGCTCATTGTGTGCTTTTTATGTTAACGAATGTGTTATGTGTTATGTGCCTCAGACGACTCTATCGTGTAAAACGGAATCTATGACTGACATACTTCTTACATTTTCATGTTTATTCCCGTTACATTTTAAAACAGCTTTCTACTTTGTACTGTATATGTAAGGTATTTATTACTCTGTGGTATATTATTTGTTATATATTATTTGGTGTTGTGGTATATATTACTTTATATCCACATATGTATACATTTGTACACCCTGCCGCTCTGAAAGTCTCCTGACTTCGTAACTTCTTACCCAAAGGTTGTCTGGAAGAAATCGCTCATTAGCGATAAGGCCGCCTTTTATATAACTACCTGTGTGTACTTTCCATCTATCTGTAAATTACTTGCTATGGTTTACAATAAAGAGTATTGTTGTTGTTGTTGTAAAAAGGACTATGACGGGTAGCTTGGATTAAGATCACACTCTCGCGAGCAATTGTTAAATTACATTAAAATGTATAAAAGTAGTATTTCAATAGAAGCTTTGTATATTTATTGCCTGGAAAGGCTCGAGACAGTATAAATTGCAAACATTCACCGTTTTTATATATGTATATGCAAAAGAGCTTTATATTCCTGCCTTAACTCAAAACATAACTTAAGTACTCTCGTTTACTCCTCTACGTCATGTAATACCTAAAGTCTTTCTCATTCTTCCTTCGAAGCTCTCCTTCTCTTGACTATTTTCCAGCATAATATCATCTAGTTTTATCTCCATGGTACCAGTTCGTGCTATGCTTCTTCACTGGGCATACCATCCTCTATGTAGAGTCAATTGTGAAATGTTCTTAATATATTTTGGTTGCAGTATTGGCGAGCCAGTTATAAGAGGGGTCCCCAGTTTTGTTCTTGACCGCAACGCGAGTCATTTGCATTAATTATGGTAATTTAATCGGCAGCATTGACCACTAATATTCGGTCGCCAGTTTGCTAGTTTGTCGGCTCATATAAAAGACATTTGGGCTAGTTGTAGTAGACAGATTTATAAATTGTTATCTACACAGTGTAAACAATGATCTCGTGAGAATGTCTGCATGAGACCGTGTTAAGGAGGCTTTTAATTTTTTTTGTTTCGCTAAATAAAGTTGGCCTAGCAAAAGCACATCATAGCTCCGGCATGTCCGTTAGGGTTCCCATGCTGTGGGATTATATAAGATAGTTAAGAACGACTTCAAATTTTAGCTTCGGTTTCGGTAAATGAAACTAAATTAGATAATGCATAATTAAATCGGAACCTATATTATGTAATAAAAATCTCGTGTCACGGTGTTAGTTGCCAAACTCCTCCGAAACGGCTCGACCGATTATTTTGAAATTTTATAGATACCTCTATATTCGGTAGGTCTGAGATTTTATTCGATAGGTCTATTTTTCGTTCCCTTAAGTAATAAGGTGGGCCACCTCAACTTAATTATTTTTTGAGTCAATTTTTTTTTATGATGTGCCGACAAAGCAGCCCTTAATTTTCACCCTTCTACCGCCAACCCTGAATTTCTAATACTAAAATTTACATGAAAATACGACGTTTGTGCGCTCAGCTAGTAATAATATAAGTCTATCAAATCTTGTAGATTGTATGATAGATAAAAATCACGTTATTGTGTTTTTGGAGAAGTCACGTACCATGTGCGTTAATACCACGTGTGGGTATATTTTATGTACAGGCTCTACTTAATAACCATTTCTAATGTTGCTATACCTTATAATTGCATCTACACTCACACACAGTCACATTTATAAGTCTCTCATAGTATACCCATGACTTATTTCAATAATTATTGCATATACTATTAATTTGGCTAAATTATAGGTACTTATTTAAGCACGTAATAATTTGTACTTATTAATTACTTACTAATTATACGTACTTAATTAATTTTAAAACGTGGAAAATAAAAGGAAATTAATTAATCAAGTCTGAAATAAATTAATCTTTAATTATACTTATTATAAATAATGCAATTACATATTGTACATATTGTAGTTTCCATATTGTATTAAATAAATTGTTCTCAGAATATGCACAGAAACGACAAAAAACCAAAAAGAAACATAAAATTGTAATGATATTACGTTACACATGGCTGCCCGCTTGCTAATTACATAGTTAATATCAGGCGAGGAATAAAAATCCATAATTTCCCTGCGTTCTTGGCTACCCTACATCCGGTCAAACAGGTTACTATACGGCCCTTGACCGGTTTTTAGAGATGGGGTTTAGATATCGATAAAATTACATCGATTTTGCATTTCAACATATCCAAGATTTTAAAATTGTTCTTAGTGTATATTGTTAATTAAACGGTTATAATTAGCTTGCCCTGCTTATTTATTTGGGTCAAATGTACTGGTTGAAATTTAACCCTCTTCCTGTGGACCGATTGATCTGAAATCTTGTACACAACTTTGGTTTCGATGATAATACAAATACAATTAAATATAATCTGTACCGATGTAAATCCAAGATGGCCGCCGCAACGAAATGACAGATTGCATATTTTGTCGCAAATACCTCAATATGGGTATCAAATGAAAGGGCTTGAAAAGTAGAATAGCAGTACACTTTGAAAAAGATGGAAATCTAAGATGGCCACCGCTACAAAATGACGGATTGCTCGTTTTGTCGCATTTACGTCAATATGGGTTATCAAACTAAAAGAAATTGACTAGTAGTACACCTAGTGCACGATGAAGAATTTGAAACTAAAAACTTGAAAATAAAATAAATAAATATATTTTTTAACTATAAACGGTTTAATAGTTAAAAAAAGATAATGTACTAAAAACTAAGAAATATATCTGAACAAAAAAAATTATAAAATCGTTGGGCAGAGTATTTACATAGCTTTCCGACATTGCATAGGAACAAGTGAAAACAATTCATGGAGAATCCCAATTATATTAGCCAGGTATTTTTACCTGTCTACCTACCTGCCCAACTGCCATAAACTACTAGAGTTGGGATATCTTGAGTTTTTAATTATACGGTTATAATTTAACTACGATTATAAGTGTGAGTTTCTTTCGCTGTTTCTTCTCAAGCATGATAAAACACCTTTCCAAAACGGTAATAGAAGTAAAAATTGACGTATCTACCTACACTAGATAACTATATGAATAAATTATTTGAAATTTTAATTTTAAATGAAGAATGATTTTGCATACGGTTATTAGTCTAAGTAGAATAGACAAAAGTTAGTGATGCAATTTGTATATCGATAGATCGTCACTACGAAATAGCTAGTTTGCGTTGCGGTAATACCTGCGCGCGCGCCAGTTTGCCGTGGCCCAGGTAGATAGGTGCACGCCGCACGCCGTGCGCGTAACTTACATCAAAATTCGAACCGCGATCGCGCACTCCTGCGTCACTTTTACTTTTATAAATAGTTACGTAATTAATGTGACACCGTTTTGTAATCGTTCTTCTGTGCCGGTAATATTTTTTAAAAGTTACATTTTGTAACAAGATTTTTTTAAAGTTTTATATACCGCGTGAACGTGTTTCGTTGTGAAGTTTTAAATCGATTATTTCTAGGTGTGATAAGTTTAAGCCGTGAAAAGTGACTTGGTAGTGTGATGTGTTAAAGTCAGATATACCAAGTGCAACCGATTCCCCTGGATATACTCATGAGCATGAGGAAGTGACGTGGGTCCGAATAGGTATTTCTTTTATTTTGACACAATGAATAAAACTCAGTATTTTTAATAAAAAATATTATTATGGTATTTTAATACACTGCTATTAGTTTTAGACACCGCTATTAGAATTATTAAGTAGTTACAAAGTTTTTTTTCTGTATGTATACTTCGTAATAATATACACTCTTTTTCATTCAAATATAATTCAAATTTAATTAATATAGTAGTTTAATAATGTACCAATACCATAGTAAACATATCCGTCCTTGCAGTGCGGTGACAAGACTTTCTTTAGGACAATCAGGATTCAAATTTTAAAATATTGTCTAGTCCACCTGGGACTAAGACCGGCCGATTCTGCATGCTTGCAGCCTACAAATATTTATGAATTAAACGGTCTTACTCAGTTCTTAGGTGCATTAGTGCATCAATAACTTAAAGGATTAAAGTTATGTTTCGAAATAATTGGCCAGTCACGTTGATTCATTGGTTGGTTATTTCCATTTCATCAAGAAAAAACGTTTACAATTCCTACCAGTGGTTAGTAAAAAGAGCTTACAACCTGCTAAAAATCACCTGTCATCTTCAAATAGAGCCACTGACTTATTTGACAGGTGCAATATTACACCTAACCCTAAGGACCTCAACACACTAGAAATAATAAAACAAGCGGTAAATTCGGTCATTTGAAATAAAAGATTTCAACGTCGTCATCTCAGGACTTGTTCTTATTGATAACGTATTGTTAATTGCTCTTATCACTTATATGATTAGGTTAATAATTATAGCTTGAATTTGAATGAATACACTTCAGTCATATGTTAGTAAAACCAAGTATTATATCATAATAACATTAACCTATCCTACTTCACTCTTTAAAAGTATTTGATAAAATATAGCTTAAGGTATATTTTTATTTTTCAAAATTTCAAAATTTTTGTGCGTTTGCGCGCAAAATAGGACGGTAAGGGGTTGATAATTTATTTTTTGTTATACTCGATAGGTTATGGTGACTTAGTATTTATCAAGTGCAATTGCTCTCAGGTAGTTTAAGTCTAGATGGCTCAGGTAAAAGTCAGGCATAACCAGTCGCGCCCTCCGAGCGCCTGCGTATCCATTGAGGATTCCTCACGATAAAAAAAAGGTGGCTCAGGTGGCTCTTAGGCTCTCAAGAAATATCTATTCGTCTGTCAGCTATAAACAAAAAACCTTCAACACAGAGAATCCTAATCACAGAGTTTGGGATTATGAGCGTTTAAAGTTATAAATTAGAACCCTTCTTAGTTGTTCATTACGCTTGTTGTCCGCTATCGTATTGTTTAAAGTACACTAACTCAGATATAATAATGTAAATCGATTATCGTTACACAATAGTGAGTCCGTTTCCAATGAACCGTACCACCTTTTTCAGCGATGGCTACTTCCTTATTCCAATACACTATGCAAACGATGCGTATCTGATTCTCATTATCGTAGATAGACCACTTGTATCATACGCTAACATCAACGTTAAGGCGAGGCATCGTCTCTACATGTCTGTTTGTTTGCACCCTCTACCCGCAATTATTTTCGAGTTTTCCTTTATTAATAATCTACTTCTTCCTTAATTAATAATTACTTAATGAAGTCTACCTGCAATACATTTTTTTTTGTTTTCCTGTATTTATAGTTTTTATGCCTCTTTTGTTTGTCATTCAAGATTCTACCCACTGTAAAATAAATTTTTCAGATTTCTTGAGTTTCCTGTTTTTACCATTGCTTAGGCTGTAAAATGCTATTTTTGTAGTATTGTTATACAGAACCGGAAAATTAATTCGCAACAGTATTATTTTTATCCACAACATGAGGCGTTTATGGCGGTCCGTAAAATATATAGTTTGACATAATTAGGTATATCCGTTATCGATGAAAATCACAGACAACTAATGTTCGACTAATATTATAGTCATGGAATAATTCCCTTTATGCAAATTGTCACACGTGCCAATGTTTACCGCGCGCTTGAAAGTTATCAACGTTAGTGCGAACATTTGTAAAGACAAGGACTAACCCTTATACCATCTATCTATACTAATATTATAAATGCGAAAGTAATTCTATCTGTCTGTCTGTGATGCGAACACGTCCAAACCGCTGAACCGATTGTGATGAAATTTTGAGGATCTTGGGATGAAAAAAAAGTACTTTTTTCCCATTTTTTTTTACTTTTACCAGGAATTTCATTGTTTTACGAGATACATAAAAACAATGTTCACAAAAACATTGTCCTACACCAGTCGTTGCTTTTCTGCGCAGAACAAAGTATTCCGGGTCTACTGGTTATAAATAAATTGGAGCCAATATTATATATTGCTATCGACATGTTATCGTGTTTCCACCTTACAACTGGTTTCGATATACAGTCACGAAACACATAC
>DWPQ01002826.1:0-10170 GCA_018251795.1 Perichares adela | reverse complement strand
GCCTCGCAGGCAGAGCTGAAAGGCACTGCGCTCGGAGGGCTCTGGTTGCGTTCCTTTGGACATCCCGGAGTCCTCCACACAGCGCTGATGAAGGCCACCGGGGGGTTTTAGTGCAGTAGAAGTCCCATATAACTCAGTGTCGCTCCCTATGGTACGCTTTGAAAGTTACCTCTGAAAAAAAAAAAGACAATAGGAAAGATAATTTTTTATATTAATTTTATATAACAACATCTTCGAAACACGTCGAAATCTTTAACTGTTGATTCTAGAAGGAGGATAGTAAGCCAAGTAAGAATAAGTAAATCACCTTACCACCACGAATAGTACCTTCAATGGCCATTAAGGGTCATCAAATTTGGCAAAAATATTTACTGCCTGGGTAGTGTGTACTAATAAATACTATTAAATGTGGGTGTGACAAACTGAGAAGATAGGTATGCAAATGATCTTTTAAGGATGGCGTTTGTAAGGATACCGGTTTCCTTCAACGAAGCATGTGAATATTAATTTCTAATGCGTACATAGTTTTGAAAAATTAGACATGCATGCAGGATTCAAGGATGGGTCCCGTGTGCGGAAATCGACGCTCAAACCAGTAGTCTAACAAACCGCAAATAGTTTATTTAGGTTATAATATTTTCGATAAAAAATATACTTTGTTTTTAAGTTGTTTCGCAAATAATAAAACTAAGATAAGGAAAGTTGTTTGACAAAATTCCCACGCAGCCTGTGACAAAAAACATTGTTCGGTCCCTTACCAGTAAGCATGACACGTAAGGTTCCAACTTTCCTGTGCGAGTAATAGGAATATATTATTACAATTTATTAGTGTCTGATCAATGCCGTAGATTGATGAGGAAATTGGTGTGATTACTGCTACCTACACCTTCCGAATAATTTTTTAGCTTTTAGAACATTATTTTATTTCTTTTATTTTATTTTACTTTATTTACATCATTTAATAAAAAACTACGGCCGTTAACCGTTAAACCGAAAAAACTACGGCACCACCGCTCATAAACGTCCGCGATACCAAAGGCATCAACGATGGCATTTTCGGTTAAGAAGGAAGCACTTTATTACTGGCTCTTCGACACGGATGATTCTAGAAGGAATATAGGAAGCCAATTAGGTAGCCAGGCAACTTATAAGGTCTAACACCATGGATAAGTGTACCATCGGGATTAAACTGGGTGGTGCAGAGCTCAGCGACCTCCAAGAGGAGGGACCTAGCGCCCTAAGTCCGTTGTTCGGTAGGGTGCACCACGTGCTGTAGAAGTTGGCTTGGGTAAAAGAATGGAGGATGTCCCTACACCACGTAATACGTATTAGATCACCACTATTATTTATTAAAGAAACGGTGGAACATGTTTTGTAATGTTTTTAACATTACTTAGGTACCTTACAATTTGTATTTTAGTTATAGTTTACTACATTATTTAAATATTTAGTGAATTATTTTGTCCACGCAAAACGCACATAATTTAATAATTTCTACAAAGGCACCATTTATTTCTAATCAAAAATTTCTTCCAGAAGCCCATAAGTGAAACAGTAATGTAGTAAATGTAGGCAAACTTAGTGCGTATCTACGTAATACTTTACTACTAGCAACAGTCACTTGTAAGAATAGACTGCGTCATACGTCATTAAATGTACTTCATCATCATCATCACAACCCATAAATGTACTTACCATTATACTAATACGCCTTCTCATGACGTGCATCAAAAAAGTTATTCCAAGATACAACTAGGCCACACTAATACCTTAACTATTGCATACACAGAAGATTTACATTTAAATCTACCGTTACTTGTTGGTAGGATTTTTTTCCTGCGTCTTTATTGAACGTCGTTGTTTGGGCAATTGAAACCGCGAGGGCTTCAGTAAGAACAGGTAGCAGCAGCGAAGTCGAACTTCACGCCACGTGGCCAGGTATCGCCAGCTGGAGAAGTTATTTTGGTGAACGGTGGCAGGGCCCGGCAGACCGACACCAGACGACGCCGCCGCCCCCGCGCTCCTCGAACCTCTAAAAATAGCCGCACTGTGCATTCTTGGGCGAACGATGTCGAATTTTTGTCGAGTACGCGCGATCACATGCCGTTTGTTTTGGCCCGAAAGACAGCCCGCAACCTTCGACCGCCCATCGGTACTATCTAACGGTTACTCCGTGTTCACCTTGTACATTATGCTATCTTCTATATATATAAGAGTATTCACACCGATATACAGTCTCAACACGAGATCTTTGAAACCATAAAACCTAAAGACTTGAAATTTGGCAGGAATCTTTATTTTACCAAGTATAGGTCAAATTTTCCTAAATACTACCCCTAAGGGGGTGAAAAACGGGGGTAAAGTTTGTATGGGATAAGGTGATTCCTTGATCCAATCTACTTCAAATTTTGCATAAACATTCTGATGGAAGACGTGTTCCATATTATATCAAAACTTATCGTCTATAATAGGAGTTAAAAAGGGATAAAAATATGTTTTAGGGTGAGTTAATATAAATACTCCGTAGTGCTTGAGGCTAAAATTACGTTTTATTAAATAAAAATAAAAAAAAAGACATGAGACGTGAAATTGACAATGGAAAACAAATAAAACAAAACGTACCTGATATGATACCAAAACAATTAAATTATTTATTGAAAGTGTTAAGTGAATAAAAATTTTTCTGGATAATAACTAGCATGTGATATATTATGAGAAAGTTTCCTTGCGAATCAATATTTGTTTACTACACCTGTTATTCTGATGGCAAGGAAGCTGTTGGCAAAGCTGAGTGACAACAATCAAATATCAATAAAATACGACATGGGTACAAGTTTTAAACCAGTTGGAATATTCAATGAAGGAAGAGCGACAATCATTTTTGTGTGGTGTTTAATAAATGAAACAAATGAAGGCACCGCCATATTATAATAATAATATACTCTATGGGTACAACAGTATCATCCGGTAGGTGGCTTTGGTGGCAGTATGGTTTTGCCGGGAAAGTGCATACGTCCATATCCATCATATAAGTAGTTGTGACTCAGCTCTTTTATTGTAACTAGAGATCCCTTGGTGGTCGAATTTCAACCATGAGTCATTAAAAAATTGTTACAATGTAATCTTGAGATCTCTATTCTCAGATAATAATAACTATTAAACTTTATTTAATTCCATACAGATCCAACATGATGATAAATTCAATATTGTTTCTTTTCATTTGGAAAATAATCCATCTACATATAGAACTGTCCGATCAACGCAATATCAATAATTATTGACGAGTTTGGTGGTAGGTGGTAACTAGGATCTGATGGTGGAGGCGAAAGATGGCCATAGGAACTCGGTGATTAAACGACACAGCCCCATTGAATTTGGGCTCGTATGATTCGTCTTGATGAGCAGTTTGGTGGAAGGTGGTAACCAGGGTTTGATAATGGAGATGGAAGAGTTTCATTCATCTTGATGGGAGGACCGTTTTTGATAGGTGGTGACTGATGGGACTTTGGTGGACGTGAATATGCGACAAAACAACACGTTATGAGCGTACTATATAGTACCTAACAGAAGGACATCGTTACGTACTAAGAACTACGCCGTTATCAATCTCGCATCAAAAATACTAAAAAGGAAAAAATAAAATTAAAGACGTCTTTAACTTAGTCGTTATCTTCATACGTTTAAAGGTTACATACACTGTTTTTTTTAATTATTTTAAATTCAACTACCGTATAACAAGTTCATATATTTTATTATTATATGGATAAGACCGAAAAAAAAACATGATTCATCAGAATGTAATTCGTATCTCATCTAATCTAAATATAATTTCCAAAAAACACAAGTTATTAAAACAACTCGAACAAAGCTCCGTTTTCCACAAGTAATTATTAAAGCAACAAGCACCATAAGTTTAATACCAAGATTAAGCTTTTACAGATTTTTTTCATATATTGAAGTACATACCTAGGCAAGTAAAATACTACCGCATGTAATTAACAAGCCCCTGGAACATTACACATCTGGGCTCATAGCTAAAGAACAAGCGGGTTTTGTCAAAGGCAGAGGCACATGCGAGCAGATTCTCAATATTAGACAGCAAAGCAATATTATAAAGCAGAGAATTTAATGTCCCTATGGCTCTGTGTTTCACTGATTATGCCAAAGCTTTCGACTGTATTAACTGGAGAAGAATGTTCAAGGTTATGAAGGAGATGGGAATACGAGACCGCCTGACTTTTCTTATTCAGAATCTTTATGCTGATGGCCATTCCAAGGTCATGATATATAACACCATCTCGGAACCCTTTAGGTTAGAACGCGGAGTTAGGCAAGGCTGTATTCTCTCACCACAATTGTTTAACCTAATAGGAGAACATATAATGAGAAGAGTTTTGGAGGACTGGACCGGAGGTATACGTGTTGGAGGCCATCTGATTAACAGCCTACGCTTTCCAGATGACACTACTATCATTATCACTAATGAGGAAGAACTATCCGAACTTCTGAAAAAGACCTCGAATCAGTTGACCAATTTTTTACCTCGGTTCACTGATAACTAATGAAGACTGCGATGCAGAAGTCGTACGTAGAGCTCAAATTTCCAAAGCTGCAGTGAAACGACTACAGAAACTATGGAGAACTTACCCCACATTTACGGAATATATACTTTGAAATAATTTCACGCAAAAGGCGAACGTAAAAGTATGCACGACACTATACGTTACACATAAAATTCGATGGTTCTTACAAAATAGGTTTACCCACTTAAGCCACTGATCATTTGAATTCGAAATTAACAACTACACAGTGAAATTTCTGTAACTAGAGGAATGCCTGTTACAGGGTGGTGGTGGGCGGGCGCATGCGTGGGCGGCGCAGTGCTGTTGTGCGCCGCAGGCGCGCTGGCCCGCCCGCACCTGCGTCGCCGCCACGCCGCCGCCGCAGCCGCCGCTGCCGACCCCGTAAGTGACACCTAACTATAGCACAGTGCACGCAATTGACAAATTGCAGAATCTAATTAACAAGATATTATCCGTAACTCGTCTCGCTAGGTACTGTAACGTCATTTTACACATTTATTAAGTGCTACAATAACACACAACCATTATGCAGTCAATATCATAATATTGTAGGTGCCTACACCTACATAAACATTTTTATTTACTTTATATGTAAGCGACACAGCCACCATGCACTGATTTAGTAAACCCGCACCTTTAATAATTGGTAGTATTTACAAAAACATTTAATCGTCATTGCATTAGGTGACCGGCACATCGCGGTTTATAGCAAATATAAAAAAATCACCGAAAAAAATATTATTTCGGTTTTTCCTATCTATTCAGATGTTTTGCTATGATCATACATCTATTTGTTTTGATTTATCAAAAAATAGATTATATGAGAATAAAAATGAGCTTAGACAGAAATGTCTACACGGACGTCGTTGACCTACATCTAGTTTTAAAGATGACACTTAATTTTGCTTGACAGGTGAATTTCTCAGAAACTGTTTAATATTTTTCAACAAAAAATCTCGCTTATAAAGGAAATAAAATACTCCATTTGTACCAAATATTATTAAATTTAAAATTTTTTGGGGAGAGAAAAAAAAACGATATTGCATTTCTTTTCTCTAAAGTTTTGAGGGTATGTCGAAAACAAGAGTTGTAGATTTTTGTATGACCTACAACTTTACATTTCACTTTTTTTGATAGGAAGCATAGTTTTTTCCGAAAAATGCCAAAAACCCTCCAAAACTGGTAAAACCATGAAACCCAGCCCCCACCGTAAATACTAATCGCCCGAGGTTTAAACTATTTTTCCTACAATTAGCATCTAATGTACTACCGTTTCCCATAGTCAGAGTTCTGCCGGGAAAGTTGCCCTCTAAAATATTAACGGCACTGTACTACTAGTGCTTCGCAAATTTTATTCGTAAATCAGTGTCAATGAAATTTCTTATTTTATACAGGACTTTGAGCCGGTAGCAGCAGTTGCGGATGACGTTTATAACGTGATTTTCGAAACGTAAAGATTCATCCATAAGCACTCCAAGATTACGCACTTCAGATACTCGCTCTATATTTTTCCGTCTACGTTTATTGAAAAATTGTATTTTGTTACATTTTTTGTGCTACCAGTAACAAGATATTTGGACTTTTCTCAATTTAATATTAGTGTGTGTGAGTTTGACCATTTAACAATTCGCTTTAGATCAGCATTCATCGTATCTATAGCCGTAAGTTTCAGATGGTTTAAATGACAAATAAACCTGCAGATCGTCGGCGTACATGTGGTATTTACAATGCTTGTTTTCATTTACAACATCTGTACAATATAGTAGGAAGAGAAGCGGTCCGAGAACAGATCCTTGTAGAACTCCTCTTTGTAATGGCTTATTTGCAGAATAAATAGTTACTTCACAGAGTTATCATTTTGTAAAGCTAACCTTTGCTGACGTTTGCAAAAATAACTATTAAACCAATTTACGGCTTGGATTCCCAAACCATAATATTAGAGTATGGCTACTAATAAAGGAACATTTATGCAGTCGAATGCCAGAGAAAAATCTAAAAAAACAAGTACAGTAATCTCCCCAACACTGCGCGAATAACAAATTACAATTGAAATACAATATGTTATTTTTGTTTCAGGTAAAAAACAAACGGTGCCTTCATTGATACAGATATACGTATACTAAACTACGACTCAAGTATAAATGACAGATGGTCTTCTGGTCGTGTAGTTGAGCCGTTCACAGCTACAAGTTCATTAAGTACCAGTGACCGTACCGGTCGACCCGGTCTCTCCCACGGTATCCCATCGTTACGACACAGGCGTCGACTATAAAATTATATTCAGACGACAACGCCGGCCCTCGGAAGTGAACTAATTTCGTTTGCTGTGTGGTGACGGCCTCTAACTCTAACCGTCCGACTATTTACTTTAACTGCCCATTCCGTGTCGCTTCCGGGTTATTTACGTTCCAATGCATTTCTTTAGCTGCTCCACAAAAACAGTTTCATTGCGAAACTTTTTATTGCAGGAGACTAGAGTCGGCAACGTTCGCACCCTCTCTCCTCTCCCCTCTACTCTTGACACTTGACAAGTTTCATGCGAACTGAGAGTGAGTGACATCATTGTGGTCTTCATCGTGACCGCGGGGTCGAGGTCGGCTGTTGGGACGTGTTGTTAGTTACCACTGTTATGGACAACTGTCACTCGTGCAGATTCCCCAGCCAAGTTTTTATCATCTCACCGATCGACGACCACTCGGACTATTACGGCGGGTAATCCATCCTTGATCAACCTGCTGTTGGGGTTCCGTCTTCTGTACTTACCGTCAACCGGTTCGTCTTCTCGTTTGCCGGTCGGTGACGTACAATAAAAATGACGACTGTGATAGCACTAACTGAGGCAGACGCGACGGTCCTCCGTGGCCTTTGATTTGCTTCCAACACGACAGCGGAACGAGTGCGACCGACTCGATACGGTAGTACTCCGTACTCCGTATACAATTGTTGCTGTTGTTAAATATAATAATACTTTCAACGACCGCACAAAACATCGCGTACCGAAAACTCTTGTTTTCTCCCTACCAAGTTTGATCGGAACTAGGTAAAGCGGGCACCCGCGTGGTTTCATACAAAAGTGCTACGTCGCGGGGATCGACGGGGCCCGCGCGGACTTGTTCAGTCAGTGTTGCCCCGTAATAATATATTAAGTTCTCCGTCGACACAACTATACGTACACACCGTTAAAATTGAGCTAGCAACACTAAAATAAACGCGTCAATAAAATAATTTGGTCCCCGGGTCACCGGTCCCCCCACGTGCCCACGCGGCTGTGTGGAGTGGAGTGGAGTGGAGTACGGCGGAACGGAATAGTATACCGGTATGTTGCATAGACACCGTGTGGGGTCACTTGAACGTGACGACAAGTCACAACGACAGTCCAACGACTCTTTCATGTAGTAGGTAAATATGTGTGTCGTGATCGTGACGGAGCACGCGATCCTGTTTGAAAAAAACACATTTTTGATATACATCCGCGATTATATTAGTTTCGGTATCGACACTGGTCGGGATCTACGTCGCTCCCAATGACATCCTCACATACACACTGCTGGTAATTCATTCGATCAATTTATCGTTTGACTTTTTTGGCAATATTAAAGATTTAAAGATTTTTGATAGTATAGTCAAAACAGAAATTGGTCTATAATTGTTCATACTATATGTATCATCATTTTTATATATCGGATTTACAATAGCTGCTTTAAACACCGATGGAAAGTCCCAGTAGAAAGGCATAGGTTGAATACATACGTCATATATTTTTAAACAACGTTGTGACTAATTACGTAGAAAGTTTGTAACCTGCACGTTTTCACATTTGAATGCTCACAAACATAAGCTGAGAAGTGTAGTGAGTAGTGAGTAGTGAGTAGTGAGTGAGGTACACCGAGATATCGCGGCCTACGGGAGAATACGTAGCGCGCGTAGACCTCCGTAGCGTGTCGTAGACGACAGTGGAGCGATGCAGACGAGCGTAGCACGTTTCGAGTTTACCAATATGTATAATTATTATTATATTCGTGCATTCAAGTTCGTTAAATAAATAAATATACGAAAGTACTTTTTATGTACATGATGAGCAATAATTGCTCAATCAATTTGTCAGTGGGACTTAATCAGATTTTGCAAAATTAACATTGAAGTCGTCCGTCAAAATCATGCTTGGGCAAACTTTGAGCCCAAATTATATTCTACGATCGTTTACAATGTAAACATTTTAAAATTTAATTTAATTTGGGGACACACTTATGCACAAGAACCATCAGTAACTTTATCCTCTATTTCACTTCATATTTCGTTACAGATAACTATTATTTAGACATTTCAATATAATATAATTAATGTTTCAAACCTAAAAAATAAATTCGGAAAAAAAATTCGACGTAGTGTTTAAACGCTACGTCCAACGATTTGTGATAAACATTGATTTGTCAATATCTCCTAAACGTACCGACCGATGTCTATAGTTTGTTGCCACACACAGTAGACACACGTTGAAACGTACCTTGTTGTTAGTTCGAGCGGCATCGATAGCTTGACTTATGTTTATGTTAATGTGTGGACGCGACCGGCGAGCTACAATATTTTGTTTAAATTGTGTCGCTATGGCTACCGTTATGTTTTTATCGAACACAAAATATAAATATATTTGCATAAATGAATGCACCGCAATACCCGCGCGTTGCACGCCGCCGCACCGCCGCGTTATGTCGCTTGTCAATATGTATGGAGATGCGAGCCGCGATATACTTTCATAAAATAATTTGACATGATGACTACACCGAAAGTACTGTCACGATATGGGAGTTTGGAAATTTCGTATGAAACAAAACAAGCGACAATGAAATAATACATGTTTTGACAATATATACATAAACCAACAAACTAAACTGTCTTACACGGATGGAATAAAAGTTAGAAGTTGTAAAGACCAACGAACTACAAAACTACAAACGCA
The DNA here is from genome assembly GCA_018251795.1 of Perichares adela. Taxonomy (NCBI): domain Eukaryota; kingdom Metazoa; phylum Arthropoda; class Insecta; order Lepidoptera; family Hesperiidae; genus Perichares; species Perichares adela. The sequence continues at coordinate 630 of DWPQ01002826.1, read as the reverse complement.
AGTCTGTGTCGTCACTCAGTGAACTGACCGCACACAGAGCGTAGCCCCCGAGTACTCCCGATGGAGCGACGACGGCGCAACTCTGTCTGTCCGTCCGTCCGCGCGTCCGTCGGGTAGGTGACCGGTGACGAACGCGCCGTAATTAAACAAAACTTGAATATTTAAATACCTTTTCAAAATTACGCCATGTGAAGTGTTAAACGGGACTGAACACATATTTTACGACTGAATAAGAATAAAGCTTTCTATTTCACAAGTTAAATTAAAATAAATAAAAAACCTTTTATTTCATGCAAAAGTAGGATACATTATATAGTTTAAATAATGGCGTTATTTACACTTACTTCATTCATTCAAACAACAGATATGAAAATGAGAAATTCATTTATTTATTTATTTAATAACAAAATCCATAGCTTAATATAAACTTATATATATAAACTTGATTTTTAAACATAAAGCCAATAACGGACTTACATATTATTGTTACGTACGTTTAATAGTCGCTAAATGTGATTGAATGAGTGTAGATTTGTGTCTGCATGTAACTACATATACACACACACACATCAACCCATAATTGTCCCACTGCTGGGCTCGGGTCTCCTCTCACACAGAGAGAGTTTAGGC
>DWPQ01002825.1:0-10171 GCA_018251795.1 Perichares adela | reverse complement strand
TGTGTACGTTATATGATGTTTGTTATACCTATTTCATTATGGTGTGCGCAATAAAGTATATTGTATTGTATTGTATAACGATTGTGTAATTTTGGATCGAATAAAGACTTCACTAAATGAGGTAACTTTACATTATAATTATATTTATTCACGAATGAACAGACGGGAGACCTGATATTACGCGGTCACTGCCACTCATAGACGTCCATCACCGATGCGTTGCTGGTCAAGGAGCGTGAGATCCACTTATTAATAATATTATATTAATTAATTATATTGCAGCAGCATTGACTATAAGCGGGTGTTCCCCGTTCAAGGAGAGCGATGAACGTTTACCATCAGTTGTCCCGCTTATTAGTTGTCGGCTATAGAAATAAAAAAATATCGATTTACCTTTAAGTCTGTTCCTTAAAGTTCCTATTTGAGACAACTACGTTAGGCCTTTATATTATTATGCCCTAACAAATGCAACATTGGTTCATTAGCTTGTCTTATTAACATTGAGAATCCCAGCTGTAAAGGGCCGATAGAAAGTTGGCGAGAGTTATATGACGGCGAAATGGTTAATTTAATTAGAGGAAATTTATTTATAGCGCCACTAATTCAACCTAACCCACGGGTGTAGTCGCGATCCTTATTTATGCACTTACAAAATACATTTTCCAGTTAAATAAAGCCGGCGATGGCATACGGATTAATGCAATCAACGTAGGAGAGAGTTTAGGTGCATCAAGCAATGTATATTAATTAATGTGTATAGAAATAACAGTTATAAGTTTGAGTTAAACTACTAGTAAACACTTTTTATTTCCTTTTCTTTTGCTTTCCTTGTCCTTCCTACACATTATATCTTTTACTTTCCTTGCGTTAAGTTTCTTAGCATATTCTTCGTCTTGTTTCAATCTTATTCGATTTCTTCTTCATTTATAAAGTGACATAGTATGACAATATCTGTTTCTTTAAATAACTTGCTTACTCAACTTGTTCCGCTTATATAAGGAAATTTTTCTGTAATCAATCTGTGTACCTATTGTTTTAAAATCAGCTGATTAGTTTCGCCATGTTTTCTAGTCCATAATTCAGACGCAGTAATCGCAAAAATATACATAAATATTACATAAGTGTATCGATACATATATGAAGAATACCTATATGAATAAATGATTTTGAATTTGAATTTGAATTTGAAAAAAAAGAAGTGATTTTGAATTCGAATTTTCAATGACAAGAAAATCCAGTACTTGTCTTATGAAGTACTGGCGTGTCTGACCTATTCTCGATTTCATTCTTATACTGACGTTCTACAGTTCTACACAAACCCTCCACAGGTACATAATCAATCCGCCACTTTCCTACACAATTCTCTGTCAAACGCAACGGGTAACACCACTTCTAAGTAGCGCGCGAATGTTACACGAAACGCAACAGATAGAAGATAGAATCGCACAACGCAAGGTACAAACTCATTGGGTGTAGTACAAGAAAACTCACTTAGCCGTGAACGGATTCTGATGTTTAAACCTTTAAACCCTTCGATGATAGTGAGACGGGAGGTAATTAGTTTCACTAAGTAGGTCATCTTCACGTTGTTTCGAATGCGTTGTTCGTCGTATCTGTTGAAGAACATACTACTAATAGACCTATATAACTAATTGGAATGAATGTGTGTGTATTTATGGTAATGTGTGTAAATTTCTCATTTCACGGCGACGTTAATCCTTTCCTTAAAGCAAGCATTATGAGTTTATTTCCAATACGCATAATAATACGTGAGCAAACTAAGTCCTATGAAAAAGTCCTAGGAAAATCAATCTCATCACCTTATCATCTATGACTGTTAACGTCATTAAACAGCTGTTAGCTGTAACAGGTACTCACAATTTTTACATTTTATACCGTTTGTTACAATATAAAAACATCGTGGTCGCGATATTAAAAGTCTAAAATCGAATTGAAAGACTTGCTTCCGAAATTAATTTCTTAAAACATTTGAAAACAGCGCAGACCACATTAATATCCTCGAATCCCGTTAAATCAAAAGTACATTCAAATCGTGTTACAAATTGGCGTCTAGCCATAACTATCACACTTGTCGAGCTATTACACTATCGACTAGTTGAAACGACCGACGACTACACGCACAATGTACCTCGCACGCTCCGACAAATTGTTGCAACGGGCGACACAAATCATACGGACGGTTATCGGGCAGGATTAAGTGGCGGCCCATAAGAACGAGTTGTCTTAATAGCCCGAGACATGAAGTCGTTCACGAAATATTGTTAGGTAATAAACGGACAACACGCGGAGTCGGTGCGACGGGACCGGCGCGCCGGGTCACGTTTTAAACGCTCAAATTAAGTGAAGGAAAATATGTATTTCCCTATGTGTGGTTAAAAATTTTACTAATTTTGACCAAAGGTTTATTACAAACTTGATGATTATTATTCAGACAAGAATGCCTGGGCATGAATTTGTTATAGGATAGTGTGAGTAATAACAAGATGTAGCTATAAATGTTCTATATACTGTGTTTAGGACAATATACTCTCTTACATCTCCTTGCCGATTTTTATTCTAGGGTTTACTCATCGTTACGAATTGCAGAAGCGATGGCGTAAATTGACTTTCTTATATTTTATAGATACGATAAATCATCACATCTAAAAGATTATAACTTTTCTTACCAAATTTAAACGAATTAAGTTTAAAAATTAAATGACAATTGGGATTCCGTGAACTCCATGAGAGACAGTTATTACAATTACAACTTTAATGTATTGTTAAGAAAACAATTGCTGGGTTTACAATCACTTTTAATGTAATCCATACATACTATACAACGAATCTAACTTTACTCATTAAAACATCTACATTCTCTTAAATGACATCCCATCACCGCTCGAAAAAAACATTAAGGCCGGTTCTCGTCATCCATAGATACAATTGTCTATACTTATTATTTTTTGATTCCGTTCCGTTCCATAGATAATAGTTTACATAATTATTTTCTAACTTTTCAGTAATGAACTCACATCTTATGTTGTATAAAATAATGAAAATCAGAAAGGTTCATAATAAAATAAATGTTTTCTAACAGTATAGTAAATAGTATATGAGTCCCTGGCCCTCGGTCGATCTAATTCGAGACACGGAAAGTATATTTCACGTGGGCCATATGTCATAATCTTTCAATGCGAATTGCGTTGAGATCATTACGCAAACAGTGGCGGGAAGTTTCCGCCCACTTGTCCAATCATCACGCCCTACTACCTAGCCGCGAGATACTTGCTGAAATATTCCTAGGAGTTGATAAATGATTGCACTACATCCATCTCATACAACTTCTGTTTTTATTTCCATCCGATAAATCCTTGTTCACCTAACTGTTGCCAAGTAGTCGTTAGTTATAATTACGAATACTCATTGGTTACAGCTTACAGCCGACGGCATAGTGTAAGTTTATCTACAGAGTTTAGCAGTTTAGTGGATTGTATGCCATAAACCTCTAAACTGCTCCGGCTCGGATTTTAAATACTAAATTCGGAATAAAATAACTCAATATACAATTCACAAATCATTTTTGTAAAAACACAAAGTTTTGAAATTCGAAGGACAATATATACAATTATAAACGATAAAAATATATTTTAAAAAATTGGTAATGATTTAGTAGGATTTTAAGGACTGAGTACTTTCGATTATAATACAATCCAGACTAGATTTGGCTTTAACAACACAAGTAGGTGGCGAAGTTGAAGTAAAACTCTAATTGTGAATTCTCTTAACACAAACGATACGGTTTTAGTGACAACGTCAAACAACCCAGAGCACGTCCATCGCACTGGATATCTTCGCCAGTTCTCAAAGCGGAGTGGTCTAATGAATTAATGTTGGTACATTAATGTCGGATCGCCAGCCCGAGATGGAATGCGGAATGGCTCCCGGCAATTGACATTATCCACTTAGGAGCTTCTGTTCATCTATTTCGACGCGGTGTAAGTGACAAGATGTAAAAAGGGCAACTGTGACTATAATAATAAACAATAAATGGTATTAATATTTTTTTTTTTGCATGAAAACTGCATATCTTCAAAATTACTCACTTAAACAATTGTTTTAACGGACCTTTCAAAGGGACCTCAAGGGGTTCTAAACATTTCCCAATGGCACATTGGTCACTATCCCGGACTGCCACGCAGAAGTCCCGGGTTCGATTCCCGGTCGGGAAGAATTTGAAGTGATGAATTTTAATTTCTGTTCTGGGTCTGGGTGTTTATAATAAGTATATATTTACAAGTAATTATGTAATATATCAGTTTTCTAGTACCCATAGTACAAGCTCCGGCTTAGTTTGGGGGTTAGATGGCGTTGTGTGAATTTGTCCACACATATTTATATCCACACATATTTAATTGTCTTAATAGTAATAAATTCACTGATCCAAACTGGATTAACGTTGTAATGCATTTAAATATCCATAGTGGATCATATTCAACATTATATCATGTTCATTATTTTATTTAACCTTCAGTCAGTTTTCAACTTGTTCCACATGAAACTCGGCGTCTGGCGCACTCGCATGTCGTATCAACATAGTCTAGTAAATTATACATAATAAATACCCATATGTATACATATACACGTGTGCATTCGCTTCATAGGCCCCGACATGAAAGGCGAGTGTGCGCGCGAATCGAGCGAAACTAATGAATATTAAGTTGGTATTAATCCACACTTAGATATTAACGAGACGTGATGAACTTTATATGAGCTAGCGTATGAAGTGGGGACTTAAATAGTGGCTTTATACTTTGTGGATACTTCAACTAATAATAGCAACGTGACAGTATAGAGACTGATAAATAAATCATTACTTGGAAACTGTTAAATAACATGTCCGCACATAGGTATACATAGAGAAACAATAATACTGGTACCTCAATCGTCAACGGAGGCCGTCGATGCCACTGTTCAATTTTTATCCAACAAAACAATCTTCTAGGGAAGGGTTTGTATTTGAGGACGGGGCAACAAAATATCGAATAAAAGTCTGTAAGTCGGCTTACAGTCGGTTTCCTTTACCAGAAATAGAATTTCGACTTAAGAATTTGTAACGTACGCCAAATGTCGCATGATCGCACAAGCGAAACATTTCGCCTGATTCAATAACATCACAGAATGTGGAGTACAGACAGAAAGTGACCCACGTTTACTCACAGTCCCTGATACGTAAAGTTAAGAGCTTTGCTTTCTAAAACTTTGAATTACGATGTCCTCGACGACTTAGGCCGATTTAGAATGAAGTATCTTTATAAGCCTGTAAGACGTATGATGTAAATGTATTATCTATCTCATATTATTGGTTTCTTTTTTGTAAGCGTTATCTTTCATCTATCTATCTATTAACAGGTTAAGTGCAAACGACTTTGCGTGGAACTGGTAAATATACTAGTAAATATATACAAATGTATATATATATACACACGTCACACTTTACTTACTCACATGAGTTCAAGATATTTTCATTTAGAATTAGCAACATCTCAATCTTTGGTTTTCTGGAAGACTTAATTAGGTACAAAATATTCTTGTACCTGCACATCGTTAGCCAATGGGAAAATTCTTCTAGTATCTTATATTAACAATATGTTTCATGTATGTAATATAAGGAAGTTGCTTTAGAAACCGACGCAATCGCACGAGTGCTTACATTTTGCTCAAACCTACGCATTTCACAAAATAAGTAGCGCAATGACACACATCGCGAAGATCTCGCATTAGCTTCTTCTTTTGACCGAAACAATCGTATTGCTCTATCGTTCTAGATTCCATTTCGGAACGCTCTGTCGAAACGAGACGTGCAATAGGAGCACAGGTGTCGCAGTTCGCGGGATAACGTGCGTCGTGCGTCACTTTCACCCCGCACAAGTTGCGCAATCGCTTTGTTTAAGTTCCCGGGAACTATTTATCGCTAGCCGCTGGAATGTAATGCGTTGCAATTTTCGGAATTCATGTTAAGCTCAGTGTTAAGTGGGCCATTCTTGTCTATGCAATTAAATTTGCCCGAATTATATGTTTTAGTTAGTTACTCACACTGCTAGTAATCATCATCATCACAACCCATAACTGTCCCATTGCGGGGCCACAGTGTGTCACAGTGTGAGGAATATAAATATAGACCAATACGCTGGCCAAGTGCTGATGGGCAGGCTTGATACATCTGCGAGAACATTATTGGGAACCCTCAGGAATGCAAATTTTCTCACGATATTTTCCCTCATCTAAGTAACTAACTATTAATTAGTGAGAGTGAATAGGCTTTTACTAAGTTAGGGTGCTTCACCATATACGATTACATCAACACTTACCATCAGTTGGGATCCTACTCAAGCACTAACTTATTAAAAAAAAACAAACCCCGCACATAATTTTGAAAAATTAAAAATGCGTGCCATATTCTGTCCTTGTCCTTGTCCATTCATGCTTGAAACCAAACTACTAGGTTATCATTTCATCAGGCTACCACAGTAGGCTCTGCGCTACGAGTCATGTACCTCTTAATGTATTACACTATAAAAATCCGTGTGATACCATTATATATTGCGCGTTCAGATGTAAAATTAAATTAATTCAATAGTCTAATAATATTGCAAGCCGCTATCAATTCGACCGTCGATAGTACACCGATGACGTCCGCCGTAAGATTTATAATGCAAACATACGACGCATGGAGATGACGCGCTGTGGGAAATTATCAACATTCCCCTTCGACTGGGAATCAGTTTGTGAATGATATCGACGCATAAAAGTCAATCATGACTCAGCTACAAGAATACCGATTTGGATTTCGATATGATTTGGATACCTTTACATCTGTCAGATTTATCTGCGTTGTTTTACATAAAGCAGTAACAGCCTACTGGTTTAAATATTGTTCTGCCGTTACTTGATACTTATTGGTCACATATGAAGCGAGTTGCAAGGTTAATGACAACTTTATTCATTTGTTTTAAGATCGACACCTGAGCAAAATGACTACCTATGACGTCTGTGTCATTAAACATAACACTAAAATGTTCCATAAAAAGAAATTACTAATTAATTAAATTTAAACATAATTATTAAAAGCAGTGATAGCCTAGTGGTTAGAACGTTGGTCTCCCAAACGGGAGGTTGTGCGATCGAATCCTCGGCGCACCAATAATTTTCTAAATGATGTGAGTTGCTTCAGTGAATGAAAACATCATGAAGAAATTTATACAAATAAGACTGAGAGTTTTCCATGCAGTTCTAGAAGGCGTGTGAAGTGTGACTTGGTGGTGGACTAGGGCCTTAAAACCTCTCAGTGTGAGAGAAGACTCGAGCCTACTAGTGAGACAACAATGGGTTATTATGTATGTATGAACATAATTATGTAGACTGTATCAATGTGATATTTGAGTAAGATTAACTATGTTTCAATATTAATAAGATGATAAATGGAATATCAAATCCTATTACATTTTAAGGTCGAACAGAGGGCGTAATAATAACCGATTTATTAACACCGACGAAGAAAATCTAGCGATAAAGCGCTACAGCTACTGCCTAACAACAATTTCGCAACACACGCCCATACATCAGATAGCAATTAAGATAAAGCTTAGTCATTGTAGTGTCGATAAAGTTTGACAGGAAAACAGCTCAGTCGCCAGACCGATGGACCATTTAACCGTTGACTAATAAGTTCCGGGGTTATGCAACTATTTTATTAATATGCACAGTGCACTCTTATGTAACTGCGCATGTGACTGCTGAGCTCAGAGGGATAAAATAGTTGATGCTTGTGTGCAATAAAACGTTTTGTAGGTACGTACCGGGTTTCTAAAAGGTCTGCATAATTATGGGCCCGACCGAACACGAAAAACCCATTTGTATAGGTCCGCTGTTTATTTGTGTCTAATTCATTCAATCGTAACCTGTATGCATTACAAATATATGCAACTACAATTAGTTTTATGATTTTACATTAAGCTGTACGTCTGGGGTACGGAAGCTGGCGTGAAGCACCAGCTTACCTACTTTAGCTTTGAGTCAGCAATGTTCTTTTTCGTGTCAAAGGATCAGACTATATGTTTAAACATAGAGTGTATCTCCAGACACATATCTGCCCTGGCGTGGATCTGAAACCAATCAAATTTATTGCTTAGGTAATAATACACCCGTATCATGTATATATGAATAATTAGCTACAAATATTTCAAATATTCAAATGTGAGGAGGAAAAGTAGTACTAATTTTACTAGGGTTGCTACGTTGAGCAGCGTTCTTATATTTATAAAAGACTACATATCTATACAAATATTATAAAGACGTAAGATTTGATTGATTGTTTGTTTGTTTGTTTGTATTGAATAGGCTCCGAAACTACCGAACCTATTTGAAATTTCTTTTACCATTAGAAGTCGACATTATCCGTGATGAACATATGCATTTTTTACGCGTATAGGGTAGTCAGCTATTCTAATATAAATGTTTATATTACTCATAAGACTTACATTAAAAAAATAATAATACGTTACTTAATCTTTATATACTTAAGACATTGGAAAATCTAGCGAATTCTGCAGCCAATCACTTCCTTTGTCTAACTATAGGTATCCAACGCATGGAAAAAATTCTGCGATTCGTTTTAATATTTCAAAAAGACTAGTAATTCGTTCGTGCAATTACTTATTCCAAAAAGTGCCAACCCTATCTTCTACGTTTACTGACAAGTAATTTATTTTTCATTCGACTTATTATAAAGTAAATTGGCTACAGCGCTGACGAGCCTAAATATTTCTCGTACCAATCAAAATATTTATAGAAAATATTAGTGAAGCGTACATCGATGAGAAAAAACTTATGGCGTTATAAATTAACATTTATGCACCTGTATACTATATTGAGCCGCTTATAACTTGGCTGGTATTCGTAACTGATCAACCGAGGTAAACAACTTTCGGCGCGGTCAGTTATTGGATAGGTGACAGATAATGGTAAAGGTTCATCGAAGATTCCTTGCCTTAAAGAGCACGTTATGACATTGTTCTACTGGGAAGATCCACTCTGCAGTAAGAGTAAAACTTGGGTACTATTACAGAGGAGTTGTAGCGCTATGTCAGAGACCTTTCGGTGACAAGGACTTTTGCGAGCGTCAGAAGCATAAACCCCAACGAGATTCTGTACCAGCGCAGAGAAGTACGCTCCAGGCGTTCTCGGTAAAAAGAGACCCGAGGAAATTAGTTACCCACTAATGGGTTGGAGTCACATTAAGCCATGACCTAACTAAAAACAGCTACGATATTATAAGTGCGTAAAATTGGCAAGCAAATAAAGCACTCGAGGCGTTCCGAGACGACTAGATTGTAGTGAACGATGAATGGCCGCTATATCTCATCTACGCGGATGATTCATAGAAGCGTTTCAGAAAAGTTATGCAAAGCGCGGACTACGAACGGACCTCCAATATATCATTGTTTTACATTTATTTATGACCCTTGTTTCTAGTTTTTGTAAACACTGCGAAAATTCTACGCCTGAAATGTTCACGATTGCGACGATGGCTAAATCGTTGAGAGTATCTTATGATGCTTATGTCCGGGGTAGTAAAGTTAAAATAAAATTAAGAAAGTCATTTTATAAATTCTTACTTTTATGGATTCATCATATCCCCAATTAAATATTCAGTTGCCAAAAAAATTATAATTATCTACAATGTACAAGTATTTTACTGTACAGAGTATCTAATATATTTTGAAAAAGTATTATTTAGACGAATGTGCAATTAATGACATCTAAATTACGAGAAGTTTGTCTTCGCCTCTCAATAACTTTGACATCAAATAAAAAAGTGTATATATTTATCCTTAACAAATTATTTTGACAGTTATCACACATTAGTGCCACAAACCACTCAGCAAGCAAAGTGCAAATCATCAATTAGCGTATTAGCGCTAAGCGATAGATTAGGGGCAATGCACACAGCCCGACCATTAATCTGAATTAACATCAAAATATCCATGTATCATACAGTTTCCAAATAAGTCAGACAAAGCTCCTTCACTGTGGCTAATGGAACAATTTTTCGGGATTAAATATTACGTTACTCGTAAAAATAGTAATAAATGGTGTAGGCGTGAGACCG
>DWPQ01002824.1:0-10172 GCA_018251795.1 Perichares adela | reverse complement strand
CCTTCGTGTATAATATTAAATTTGTAATGTATAACAATTTTATGACTGAAATTTGTCAACGTAGTCGTATCAACTTAGTCGATATTATTACTAACTAGATGTGCATGAAAATCAGTGTCATAAAGTTTTTTGCGCTTAAATCCCTTACCCGCGGGAATTCTAAGATAAAATATACCCTATTTGATGCTCCCCAACCTCCTCTATGATCCAGTGAATGTATCGTCAAAATCGGGCCATCCGTTTCAGAGATTAACCGAAAGAAACAGACAAACAGACAGACAGAAAAATATTAAAAATTACATTTTATTGTGGCCCTAGCGGCCTTTACAGCTTCACGCGGACAGAACTTCGCAATGTGGTAACCAGTGCTACTATCGGTGAATGTTATCAAACATAAAATATAGTTTTAATCGTCGCAATGGCGGAGTTGTTGCCTGTATTATCTTCTGGTCGTAAACAACAAGATTTCATAGTAATTACTTCAATGTCTGAATCAAATAAGTTACTCAATCCTTTAATTACTTTAATATTTTCATTTTGCTGACATAACGGTACACTTATGTTGTAATCCGTAATCTTATGTCGTCGGATATCTAGGAAAATAATTAGAAAAAGTAATTTCAATAAGTGTGTAACCGCTTTAAATCAAAATAATAAAAGTAACAGTAAATTAAATCAGTTTTGCTTTAATAATTAAGATTCTCATAAGACGATTTTTTAAGGAATGCTGCCGAATTACACGTGTCCGCAATTAAAGTTTTTCTTTTATTTAGCCATCAAACTCAAGACACATTCATTAACATACCAAAAATTTATATCGAATGTGTATCATTATATCTTAAACTGGAACATGGAAATGATCATTAAGAAAAATAACGGTATTTAAAATGTTGGTCGTTCTGCCATAACTCTTGATCCAATAACCACATACCTAGTGAATACACCACACAAAGACCATATTGCGTGCTATATTGACAGAATATATTAATACCTTGCGGCCAACCACGCCATTAAGCTACAACCAAGTTTACAACTCAAACCGAGGTATTTATTACACGAATCCGAACTATTTACTGATTCATACAGTTAGCTATTACTCAGGCACAGGAAAATGCTATCCTATACGATTTCATTATAATAAATCTCCCAGTTCCGAGTTATAAAGTTTAGCGTAGAACGAGACTAAACTAAGGAGATAATGAACCCCGATCGGGCTATTCTTTACGCTCGATTTGATTCTATAATGGAATTGCAACTTCACTATTAGTTGGCATAAAGTCCTTAATTGTTTGTACCTAACTAACGTTAATAACTCTTTGATCGACGACTAGTATTTGATAATTTTGTCAGATAATACGTACGATAATTGACCCATTACTTAGAGGGTGATAAGTCTATAACATAGATTTTATATCTCTCTATGCGATTCGTGATATATTCATGAGTACTAAGCTGTACTGAGATTAGAATTAGTTAAATGTTATGATAGTTTACTGAAAGATATCGACAAGTGAAAGGCTTTGTGATCTATTTTTATTTCAGTATTATTTATTTTAACCTACACATAAATTTATAGGTAGGTAAGTGACGATAAAAAATGTTTGGCATCTATATGTAACAAGCAAGTCTGGTTTTTATTAAAAAAATATCCTAGTATTAGAACTATTACCAATATAAACGCAAGAATGTTGTCATACAACTCAATAAAATTTGAGTGTCTGTTCGCAATATTAAAATAACCGCTTTTTACTAAATGCATTTGCATGTATACACGGTACTTATACTAATTCAACAGTTTTAATTTTTTTTTTGTCTATCTGTCCGTCTGTCTATCTATCTGTTTGTTCCAAGTAATCTCTGGGACAGCAGGACCAATTTAAACTGAACTTTCACTGGAATATGTAATAAAGAATAACTTGGGCTACTTTTTATCTTAGAAATCCCGCGGGATTCGGTTTTGCTTTCGTTTGGAAAACTTTGCGACGCTTTGATTTCCACGCGGGCAAGGCCGCGGGCACAGCTAGTATGCAATATAATGATGTATTTACAAGAGCGACATGAATGTCTCTTATGTGTTCTAATGGGATTTCGTGTTTAAGTCTCAGCTCAAAGTGACAATTAAATCACTGTCTCGAACAAAGGGGTTTGTAATTATTAAACTAATCATAAACCTAACATAATATTTGAAGATATTGTTATGAAGTTTATTAATTGATTTACGAAGTTTTACCGAGCCGCATCGTTTAGGTAGCCCTCGCTAAGTTCGCTGTAATCTTGCAAAAGCGAAAATTATTGCTTCTATTAACTTCTTGTCGTAAATCGTGAGGAATTCTTCGAAACAATTACTTGAAGAATGCCCGGCTGGAGAAATATCTTCGAATTTAAGTAGTATTGTTTACTGACCTCCTATTGCCTTTGGTCGGGAGTTTTATTCGTTTTCTATGGCTATTGTTAATTTATTTAGCTTCAACCTATTACCGGGTAACAACACGATACAGGTTTGTATTTGGGGAATAAAAGAGAGAAGCCGAGTCGTGTGAGTCAATTCGTGTGTAAGTTACGGTTTAATAAGTAAGAGCACAGTACTATAAGAATAATAGGTTAGCTTAGACCGCTCGGCGAGTTATTAGTCTACCCTTCCGATCCTGTATAAGGTTGTCACTTTTAGTAAATTATTATTTGCGTTTTAATTACGCGGTGGACCGACGACCTGAAGAAAACAGTGGGTATCCGCTGGTTTCAGAAAGCCCAGGACCGGTCGGATTGGCGCCAGTTAGGAGAGGCGAATGTTTGGATGGATGGATGGATTAATTATGATAGCACTAGGGCGACACAGCGGCATAAGCCGTATTGAGATACCGACGACACCGCTCGTTGTGTATGTGTTTATGTGTTTGTGTGCGTGAAAAGTGCGTGCGTACATGGCGCCCGCTACTCACGCATTCATACAAACCGATGGGGGACGATTTGTATGTAACTAACCTACTACGTTATACTATAACAGTATGGTACAGCACATTGGAGCATGTTAGAGGTCGGTAGAAGAGGGAGTAGGTTTTGTCGGTGGGTGACTCTAGAATACGGTATGATGTGGTGAGTCTACCGAGTAGGTACAAGTACTCTAGTGCTCTCGAGTACTCTAGTGCAGTAGAACACAGAAGAACAAAATTTAATACCAAAGAGTACTGTAGAATACAGCAGAGCACGTTTGAGGACAATAGAGTACGGTTGATTAAGCGAAGAAATAAAGCTTTACTTAGAACATAACTCTAGTATTAACACATTACAAATAGGATAAGCAAAATCATGTACAAATAATTTTATCTTGGTATTTATTTAACAAACAGATTCATTTCTATATCCTCGGCTTCTCTGATGTCTATCTATCTATCTATAATCAGTTGCTATGCTACAGAGTAGACAAAACAATAATGTTTGTTTTAACAACTTTAAGATATGTATTTTTTGAATTTTAACAATGAACAATAATTTGTTTTTGTTTTCATAAATTAACAATAATTTGTTTTTGTTTTCATAAATATAAAAAAAAATTCTAACCAAATACTTTTACGTTTAAAACCCACCGTAGTAATTATTGAAATGAGTTCACCTAATAAATATCAAGATATTCTTTATTGAAGTAATGTGATGTAATGTATTTACAAAATCGTAAAACATTTTTACGACATCGCTGCGTTGTTGAGATACAACATAATGGTGGTATATGGGCTAACAAAATCGTAAATCTGGGTTTTTATGTAAATATTCCTCAAGGAAAGAAACTATTACGGTGGGAAAATATAAATAAATATAAAAGCTATTAATATAACAATAGACAAATTGTCTATTGTTTTTATGTTTTGTACCTATAAGACATACTTGCTTCTTCAATGGTAGTGTGAGAACTTACCCTAGTAGTTTGAACCTCGCCCGAACGGGAGGTCGTGCGTTCGAATTCGAAATGAAAAAAGAAAATTGAATAGTTTAATGACGAAAATAATTTAATTGGGTTAAGTTTTATCAGATTAAAAAATTGTCGCAATGCTAATTAAATTGAAATAGATTAACAATTGAATTGTAATCTCGTAAAATTAACTTTATCTGCAGAATTAAATTTCTGCTCGTTTGTCGAATATTATCAACAACAAAAAAACTATGATTGCGAATTATTTTCATTCCATGTTGAATATCTATACTTATTATAAAAAAAAGTCGCCTCATGTATGTGCTCCTTTTTCTCAAAATCTACTGAACGGATTTTTGTATGGTTTTTACTAAAATATAGTGCAATACTTTGAGAAGGTTATAGGCAGTAGTGCATTACGATTTTATGTCGATTGCCTGAAATATAACGATTAATGCTAAAACATTTCGCCTATTGTTACATTTCCACGCGGGCGAAGCCGTGGGCATATCTAGTTGTATATAATGTCTACCTTATACATTTTAGACCTATCAAGTGTCCAACAAATGATAAGAGAGGAAAGATGGGAGACCCGTACTCTGTATAAAAGAGACAGATGGGGCGCCTCATTTGCTATTTTTACAGTGGATACAATAGAGGCTGGCTTCGCTGCTCTATTACAATAATTTCATGGTTTACACACGACAATAGACAAAAAAAATCTGCGAAACTAAAACTGTGTTATGCTCTCAAAAATTAGTCAGTTGGCCAGTGTAATTGAATATAGCCTAAACCCGATCCTACCCCGACCCGACCCGAGTATTAAGATTAAGACAGTACAGCCTGCGATCATATATTGTTTTGCTATTACAAGATCACCTACATATGATATGACAGGGATGTGTAGTACTTATATTTTCATTGTATGAAAAAAAACCACCTTATCTCAATGTTATCCCTCCATCCAGTCCTATGTACAATTCAATAATAAAATTCCTCCTATTGTTTGAAATTCAAACTAAATTCCATTTCCTCGAATTCATTCAATCAAACTTGGCCGTTGTGAACGAATGACGACTGAATGTTTTATTGAATACAATCCGCTGCATTCGAATAAAAATATTTTATTCCCGATACACATTTTAATACTTTCAACATACTATTTTTTTTTTTATTTCTCTCTAACAAATCTGTAATGCTAGAAAAAAGGATTCAATATGAAAAAATCTTTTCATCAAATATTATTCAGGTTATGTAAACGAAAAATCTAAAAATTCAGATAAGAAAATTCCTACCAATTGTGTCCTTCACCGAAAGAAATATAATGGAGCTAACCGCTATTAATAAGAGAGGCAGATTTCGTTTTCGTATTCTTCTGATTAGTATTCTCAGTATTACGCATACCATAAAACAATAAAATAACGAACATGTATGGAACGACCGTACATTGTGAAACAATTAGTAAGCTAACTGAGTAAAAGCGCGTCATGGACAATGCGACACATTTGCTACTTCTCGGCCCTTTAGCAATAGTAACAATAGCAAATGAATAAATAATCCAATAAGAATGTCTTACTTTGTAAAAAATATTACATTATTTTACGTGCATCGCACTGAATTAATAAAAATACTAAGAAATTCCATACATACGCTTTAATACCAGTCATTCCCTTAAACAACGCTCTTAAATCAACTTCTAAAACATGACACTTGCCGAATGAAGAAAAACAGCGCCAAAATTCATTTATATTTCACTCACAAATAAATTACATCGTAATCTGGAGAAGTTCGCCAATCAGTCGGTCATTATCCTCAGTCCGTTCAGTCGTTCATTCAGCTCACTCATTCGTCTTATTCGCCCATTTTTTATTTTGTTACTACTTTGGCGTCGGTCCAATTCTTGGAGCTTATTATGGCGATACGAGAGGATTGAATGAGAGTTTTGTCTGTATATGTGCCTATGTTTTTATTCCTCACTGAAGGCATCTATCCCATATTTTAGAGTTTCGATACAGAAAAACACGTCAGATGTTAAATCTGTATTTGAGTGTAAGCTAACTTCTCTTACTCTGATGGATACTGCTGAAAAACAGAAGAAGCTACGATACCAGATCTATCTATTGAAGTTCCTTCTCTTGCTTAGCACTCTCCTGCTAGATTTAACGTGTGTGTAAGATGTGTGATCCACATTTTATTATTTTATTTAACTTGCTTATCCTTTGAATGTATATTTTCACTCGTAATGTCTTATCTTACCCGATGCCAATTTATCAATGTCAGACAGACGCGCCTCAATGATTCATCTAAACAATTAATCGACCTTTTTGTAGAAGTCTTTCGATGAGATTATTATCTTAATCTAGTGGATTTTAACAATGGTGTTTCTTACTTCAATAGCCGACAAACGAGTAAGTTAGCCAACATTTTTTCCTTAGATACAATAAGTTGGTGCTTGACTACGATCCCAGCTGATGGTAAGTGTTGATGCAGTCATAGATGGTGAAACGGACTAACTTAGTAAAACCTGTTCACTCTCTTCTGTCATTTTTTGGGCCTTCTATCCTATTCTTCTATGGCCTACTCAAGGTAGGGATTTGCAGAAGTGTAAATTGACTTTCGAAAAGTGTTTCCTTCATAACCTCAGTTATTGCTCTGCAGAATGCATGAGGTTGGTTTGGACTCAAAATTAACAAGCTAATCTGTCACTTCCTTCTTGGTATGCAACTCGTCGGCGATGCCTTTGGTGTCACGGATGTCCATGGGCGAAGAGCTACTTTTTGTCACTAGTAAATGTGTATTGTTTAAAAGATGTGCTGATGAGTTTCTTTCGCCGTTTCTTCTCATCCATGATATAGCACCTTTCCGAAACGGTAGTAGAAGCAAAAATTGACGTGCATAAGTGTATCAGTGATACCTATATGAATAAATGATAAATGTTTATCTATGAACAGTTAAATGTTTAAATAAGAAACAAACGACGCAGCCTACTTGGAATTGATTCTACCTCCCGACTGATACGAGTGGTTCGATTTCCGGTGGAGCAGACATTTATGTGACAGATAAATATTAGTTCTTTATGATGTCTTATTTATGTTTGTCCATGCCACAATTGTTGTCTTTGTTGTTGTCTATAGATTGTACCTATTAATTTTATTGAGTATACTAGAGGAGATGTTTCAATCTTGGCTAGGTATTTGTACACTATCACAGAAAATCGTAAAATAACTCAAGAATTGGAAAAAAATACTTAAAATTTATTTAGACGTGTACTTTTTTGGTACAAAATCAATTTAGGTCAACTATTTTCAACATCTTTTAATAGGGTGGAACAACTGATTTGGACAATGTATAGATAAAACTGAAGTCGTCATTATCTGTCATTATGTGTTTTGATACATCCAGTGAAATTCAGTCTGTCTTCCGTGAGTCATTCTCAAATGATCACTGTCAACTGATTTAAATAAATTGTCAAATCAATATCAATTGTCAATGACATTACCGCCATTATATTTTTCTAGTGTATTGTGATGCAATTCTAACCTAACATTCTTGTTTTGTACCACAAACTACACACAGTTACCAGATATGTTTTGGAGTTTAAGGGGTTGATAGAACGGAAGCTGGAGGAGGCTGGGCTCAATACCACCCAGTTTTATCCCAAAAGTACTCATGGAAGGAACATTTTTTGTCGGCTTAACTTCTAACTTGCCCTACCACCGCCTCCCTAAATTCAACTGTAAAGTGCTTTGACGGATTTCGGTTGCTGTATTGGCAATTTTTTCCGTTCTGATACACAAACTCCTAAACCCTTTCAATATATAGGTATCTATTTTTTGTATACTGTCATATACGAGTATATACATAAGCAATCGATTATTGAGCATACGATGAATCAGAAAAATTACATAAGTTTTGGGATATTCTTCATGTTGAATAATGTAGACATTTTGACCATACATCAGGTATACATTGAAATATTTGGCAAATACCGACGTACACAGTAAATCTCCGTTTGTGATAAATGTATCCTCATGTTTTTGGCAGTGAATAGATTTTATCTTGCGTTATGTTAATTATTTACATCTCGACATATAACTCTCCTTCAGCTGGGCTCGACCCTTGAGTGAGGAACACCGAACTTCGCTATGCTGGCCAAGTTTTTTTTTTAGTAAAAAAATAGACGTGTCACCTTATGGCAAGTGGCAACCACACATTAACACATCATCATTGAGGGGCCACTAAATAGCCGGTGATTCGCACATAAAACACAACCTAAAGAACCGGCGGTAATACGAACGTAATTGACAGGAACACAAGGATATTTCTGAACTAACTGAAACTATAACCCCAACGAAACAAAAATTACTCACCTCCAAAAGCTCGTCGCCAACTTTGACAGGTGGTGTGGCTTTGACTGCAGCGCCCTCTGGGTGCAGTCCACAGACGAACACGGCCATTCGACTGCGGTCTCTATGGCCTGCCAGACTGATCCCCAAGCCCCACTTGGGAGTGCGCTCCAATCGAACCACCACCACATTTCCGAGGGCTCCATACTTCTTCTTGATTTTATCTGGAAATAAAGATGGAAAGCTTGAGTGTTTGGGTGATGAGTGACCCGGGTTTAGATAATCGCAAAAAAGAGGAGCAACCTATTCGACGGCAGGTCGGTAGGTCGGTCACAGATGCATTTCTGGAAGACGGTACATTTTGTTACTATAACCAGGCTCTAAACTTGTATAATCTCAAAGGCTAAGATTTCTTAAAAATATGTCGATTTTTTTATTGTAAGTATAACTAAATAGATAAATAATAAATTTGAAATGATGTTGTGAAATAGATAACTATTTCTTTTCGTCATTCCGTGAGGAGTATTTGCATAAACATACCTATTCCTGAGTCTATGAAGACCACCAGCCCACATTCGGCGTTACTACTAACTAGGAACTATTGTAAACCTTTATATTAGTCAGATGACGAAGGTCAAGGTGTCTGCTCGCATCAGATCAGTTCATGCAACCTTCAGTTGTTCAAAGTTGTTGCCATCAAAACAACGTAATAAAAATTCCTGCAGCAATTTTTTATTATAATGTTTTGTTTGGACAGAGAACATAGCGATGACTTATCGTAATCTTTTGGCTCATATATTTCATGTTTATTAAAATGTGAATACGTTCTTAACTACAAGACATTAGACTTGAATTCGATTGAACTCGGTTATTCAGGATGACTTTCAAAATCGTTATAGGATAGAGTTTAGCCAATATGAGATTAGTTACCGAGAAATTAAACAAACTAGTACATTGAGAGTTAAATTTAATTGTTCGTAAACAACTGCAACAGTAAAAAATATGTTGTAACAGCACCGAAATTTTGAATGTCGTAGGGATTAAACTTAGTGTTCCAACGCAAAGCCTAGCAATCTTCGACTGGAGTAAGCTTTAGCCATAGGCTTCCACTAAAACGGCAGGTTACCGTCGGAAGAGACGTTTGAAGGATTAACTCAATCTCTTAAACCTTACCAAAAACTTTTCCAAAAACCCTCCCCAGAAAATAAAAATTAAAAACCTACAGCAAAAACAAATCTTCGTCATCGAACGTTAACGTAGAAATTAATGTGTTCCATAATAAATACATAGCAAAACAATATTCTGAAGGGTGAAACTAAGTTGTAGGGGTGTTACATCACGCAAAGTCATTTTGTGCGTCTAATAAACAGATACTTGGTTGATTAATGTCCGGACCTCGGCGATAAACTTCTTTTGGTACAATGGTCTATATTAAATTCTTCGCTTGCGTGGAAATTACATACACTTTAACCAGTTTAACAAGACCCATAGGTTACATAGCAGGGTGTGGTGTACAAAGCTCAGACCGTAGTATACCAGATATGTAGATGAAATGCGACGTAGATTTTTTTATTCAAGTCGGGGATATAAAAAAACTACAAAATTTTTACGAATACTGTAATTTTTATAAGAGAAAAATTAGGGCAAGAAAATCCAATGTCAATTAGCTTTCAAACCTTTTCTTTATAGTCAAAATTCAAATAAGTGCAGTAATAAATAAATTATATATCCTAAAACAGATGACAGGAAGAAATCCAGTAATGTATTTTTTATCATCTATTCTACTAATTTCGGATTTATTTTAGCGCTGTTTTCTCGCTCCGGACACGCTAGTTTTTTCTCATGGAACGTATTGGTAACTAAAAACTATCATTTTCTTACAATACAAGATAATGACATGAAGTGAAAGCAATACACTATCC
>DWPQ01002823.1:0-10172 GCA_018251795.1 Perichares adela | reverse complement strand
GTCTCCTGAGCGCCGCGGCCGTGACGGATGGGACGCATCTGTCACGGTGGTCTCCACGCCCATCCACGCGGTACCCCGAACATTTAGATACGGCATACTGTAACAGTGTATTGATAACACCGATAACTTACATCGAGCAAAAATTATGTCGTACGGGAGTCAATAAAATATAATACAATTTAAGTAAGTACAATTATAGGGTAATATTATTTTTCATAATTATACAATTTGGAATCTTTTTACGGTGTTAATTTCATCGTTTGTAAAATAAAGGATTAAAATGTATATATCGTATGACACTAAGTGATTTACCATTTTTTAAGGATTTTTAACAGTACTAAAAACATTTTACTTACAAACTAAACCTTGTTTACTTAACACTATACTTTTAAGTTAAGTTTGTTAAGTCAAGCAGGATGTATTTACGATTACAGATTTATTACGGCTTAGCACAGTATTGTAGTTTCGTCGCTATAACAAATGTTTCTACTCTTTTTCATTCAAAATGACAGACTTTGATTACAATTTATATAGTTTCAAGTACAATAGACAGAAATAAATCTTATAAACTCCAATAATTCCTTCCTATTAAGATAATGGACCGAAAATGTTTTCAGTAATGCTTGTATTATTTCGTACATCCTTCCTGACGGCGATGTCTAATGCGATAAAAGAGAGTTCTAATGGCGGTCGAGGCGGAGAGAGGGCGCCACTCATTTGCAAAATTGTCTGGATTATAGATTTTTTTATCGCTAGTGTGGACTCCCCTAATGCATTTGTACATGACGTAGCCATAAGGATAAATAGAAGTTAAATCATTTATCGATACGGATGACTTATGTCAGCTGTAGAACACACACAGACACAACAACCCATACTTGTCCCACTGTTGGGCTAGGGTCTCATCTCACACAGAGGGTTTAAGGCCACAATCCACCACGCTGGCCAAGTGCGGGTTGGCAGAATTCACACATCTCGGGGAACATTAAGGAGAACTCTCAGATGTTCAGGTTTCCTCACAATGTTTTCCTTCACCGAAAAGCAACTGATAATAATTTCTAATACGCGCATAACTTAGAAAAACTGTAAAACTGGGACTTGTAATTATGAAATAATAATTTATAGTCCTTGATCTCAGGGATTGGGAATCGGGGGGTAGTAATTCAGGATGATCCGTCCTTGTGTGAAAATCAACTTCAAGTTCTCTGCGCACTGTTTAGCTATAAAATAATTTATATAAAGTATCTAGTAAATAACCCTAAGGCGAGAATCTTCTTTGCACGCAGCACTTTTATCCAGGTATAACGTACAAATATCTTGTGTATGATATTTTTATATTTCCTGTTCTTTTTTTATAAATCCCACTTTTATTTTTGTGGATAAACCCCGGTACGGATAGCCGCAGGGAATTAATCCTTTCTGAGATGCGCGGTATGAACGAAGGGACTATCAGATGTTCATCTTTGAACTGGGTGTAGGTATATTTATTTGTGTGTGGTTGTACGTGCATAATACCCAATAACATTGTAACGGGGATGAATTTGCACCTCGAATGTTTTTTGGAATTATTGATTTCGAGTCAGTCTTTGTTGCCGATACAAACAGCGAAACATGTTTATTCGAATTTCTTATTTGTTTTGGTCACCGCAAAACCAAGCTGCTTATAAGATTTATATGATACTTAGTTATTGAAATTTAGTTTATGAAACATTTACTACAATAGTTCTTCTCCCGGAATGTGAATGTATTCCCGCTGGAAAAGAGATAAAAGTTCGTATGGAAGTTCTGTTTTATACCTAATGCATGATATGTATGTTAAACGATAATAATGTGTAAACAGAAAATACAATATTGCCTGATGAAAATATTTCGGTTGCGGGTAGGTACTGTTTGTTTACAAAACGACATGAATATGAAAATATAACGGACCCTAACATTTATCTTTAGTCTATTTGTTCTTAGATCTGTTTCTAGTCTGTATTTAATTTATCCTAACCTGAAAATTAGGTACAAGAATAAACGAATAACTCAAGTAATTCATTGTTCTGCATTATCAGGACTTAATGTAGGACTCGGAGTTAAATTACAAGATATTATTATCTTTACTACTCTATTCCAAAAACTTATTTTGATTCTCAGGTCCTGCAGTTCAGATAGGTGTGACCTCCCGAAATACTGTAAGACAGAAGGAAATCAATTGTAAGTAGCTCAAGTAAAAATAATCTTATTTTATGACTCGAATTCAGGTTCTTAATGACGTATAAAATTATGACACGTTTAAAGCGAAATTCCAGTAAACATAATGAAAATTGAATAAAAACAGTATCTTTCTGTGAGTTAGATCCGCCATGAAGCTATAAAGTGTGCCGTAAACCGATGGCCGTAACTTGTTACTGGGAAACGAATCCGCTGTTATTATAGCGACATTAAACATGTTCCTACTCCAAATTGTTTGGGGCTTTTTGGGAATTAGTCGAGTGAAACACCAATACTTTTAACATATTTGCATACATACGAGCGGCTGTTACCGGAAATCCACAGTTTATTAGCGGTCTACTGCAGAGTACGAGTCGCCTTTTACATACTACAGAGCGGTGGTACTCTGCGCTAGAGTGGCTTGGTTGAGAAAACTTGCCTCAAGTGTTAGAAGCTAAGTATTAATCCTACAGAAAACTTTTTAAAGATGTCCTACTGTTATCAAAGGATAACCTAAACACTTCTCAACATGTCCTGGAAAACATGAAAACGATAAGAACTAGCGTATCCATCGAATTTGGTCGTATTTTGCTAATATCAGTGAGTTAGAAACGATCAGTCCATGAACAATATGGCATCCTAGTAAGTGGTGTGCATCTGTACTGTGTGTACCTACATCCGTGATTGTAGCGTTTATGACAAATACGTTGTGTTATCGTGAACCAAGATGACTCAATGCTTCAACCTCACACACTGAAGATGTAATTGGTACTTCTGCATATCTGGTATTTACTATTGCATTGTTACTGTGAAAGATTAACGCACATAATTCTTTTTTTTAAGTTCCAAGAAAAATTACAAGAATCCTTAGGTAGGATTGTTCTCGAAGGTAGGCAAAGTCCGCCAATACGCATAATTACGCAATTAAAGATTTTCTTTATGCCACTAAGCAGGCAAACGAGCAGACGGTGAATTTGTGTCGTGAACCAGTGTCGTCCAGAGGCTCAGCGGCGACTGGCAGCTAATGTAGATATCCATGTCAATAATAAAAACGTATAAACCACATATAAAAGCCATAAGCCGGCATTCCTTGTATCATTAGCCGCGCCATAAACCCACGGCGCGCTGCGGTCGTTACTTGCAGCTATTATTCCATCATTAAACAGCTCTGCCCCGAATGCAGATTAGATTAGGCTCGTCAGGAACACGAAAATTCTCATAACAATCGTCGGTTCGGTCAGGAAATGTTTACAATGAAAGCACATTTAACACGTAAACAACGGGTGGGATTTTATTGTTGCGTTTGTGTACGTGTTGTTAGTTTGTAACTAAAGTTTACTAATTACAGTAAAGTACTATCAGAACACAGTAGTCAATAACACTGACCACGTCTCTCGCACTTTAATTTTACAATTCGATGGCATTGACTTCGGTAACTTGCACATTTACCCACCACTGGCTGTGCCCACCTTCACCCGCGTGGAAAGCTCCTAGCAGGCGAGATTTTTTAACATCAATCGTTATATTTCAGTCAATTGACGTAAAATCATAATGCACTATTGCCCATAACCTTCTCAAAGTATTGTACTACCTTTTAATAAAAACCGTACAAAAATTCGTTCAGTAGATTGATAAAAAAGGGTACACACATGAGGGGATTTTGTTTTATAATAAGTATAGATTAAAATTGGAATGTGAAGTCGAATGTGGACACAGGGCCGATTTTTATTCTAAATTGTCACATACTCACTTCTCAAAAGTCATGTTACACCGTCGTTTAAGTAAGTGCCATAATTACGCCTGAGGAAAAGTAAGGACAAGCAACTACTAAAATTCACTACTCACCGTTTCAAAGAACTTTATATTACTTATTTTTATATATCAGTTACTCCAGTCCAAGAATTCTTATCTACGAGAAACAGAAATAGCGATTTTGTTTTGTGGAAACGTTAAAAATTAGGGTGATCATAACAACCGAAGGATCAAACAGATTTACCTGTTATATTTCGTGATTAACCTTTGTACGCCCACGAGAAGTAGTACCTACATAGATATCTTCCTATTATATCGTCTTAAGGAAGCCACGTAAACCTCCTCGAGGCTGCCATATTAAGTTCGCTCTTCAATAATATTATTTACAAACATAACTAAAGTTAACATGGCTAAGTAGTCATATATACCATACGTGTTAAATATAGGTAGATTTGTATACAACATAACTCACCATCACACTCCTGCTATGATAATTTTAAATTTAGTCGTAACGGCATAGTGTGAGTAATCTATTCGTGCTTACGTTTTTTGTAGGCATACCAGATTGAATTTGAGAAAATCATTGTTTCTCTAATTTACTCTTAACTGGCTCAGGCATCTTGCAGAAATGATGTCCAATATCATCATCCATTTGCCCGAAAGCACAACATACTTCTACGTCTCTTGGAGAGCGTATTACTTATGATCTAAGATAATGACACAGTAAGAATTAAGATAATGCTTAACAGCTGGTATCCTGGTATACCTACTATGTTATGTCCAGTGTGATGATTACAGTCTATTAACCTAAGTACTGAGTGTCAATAGAAACTGAAAATAAATGAGTCATTCAATTATATTCTGCCAAAAAAAAACCTTTTCATACATATCTTTACCTTTTATTATTGGTGTGCACTCCCTTGGAACGGTATTTACTTGCAGAGACGACAGTCTCTTGAACGATAAAGGTAATGTTCTGTATACAAATCCGATTGTAAAGTGAGTAAACCTAATACAGAACATGGTGGTATCAAAAACAATTTTGCCAAGTACACGAGCGCCGCCCGATACCATCAGCCCGCAAACAGTCGACGACGGCGCGTCGTGAATCAACTCCTTATCTGGTACGGAGGGAAACCATTGCCGGTGTGATACATCGCTGTTCAATTATTGTTTTTATTAATATTTACTCGACTAATATTCATTAAACTAATTCGTTCAATACATCGTCCTATTAAACCTAGCAAAACTATTCCTGGTAACTACTATTAATATATTTAAGAAAGAAAGTAGACTAGTTGTTGAGTGAACAGCTGGCTATCGCAAAAGTAAGCAGTCGTAATGTTAAAATACCACCAGTCAGGCTGCATGCATACCATTAGTAAGGTGTAATGGATGGGTGGAGAATAAGGGATGCCATCGTCTTCCCTGCTCTTGATGCACCCTATTGAGACATAGACGTGGTTATCGCGCTTTGGATGTTTTAAAAAGGGTTACCACCTTCTATTAGTAATCAACAGTGAAATGTTTTAAAGTGTTTCAGTCGTAATCATCACTTGCTTTTCGGTGAAGGAAAACATCGTCAGGAAACCTGCACACCTCAGAATTCTCCATAAAGTTCTCGAAGGAGTTTGAAGTCTCCCAACCAGCACTTGGCCAGCGTGGTGGACAGTGCGCAGTGTAAGAGGAGACCCGAGCCCAGCAGTGGGACAAATTATGAATTGTTGTTGTTGTGTGTGTGTGTGTGTCTGTTTCAGTCGTATTGTTTGTCATAGACAGAGTAAATAGGTCGAAACAGAGTTAATGCGCACCATTCTGAGACAGCTACTAGTTGGTTGCGTACCATACTGCGTACTACTGAGTACTGAGTACCTACTCTACTCGTTTCGGTATTACCATAAAAAGCTTATCTTTTCATACAAAAAGAGATAAATGTCGTCGATTGTCTTGATACTATGAACCTCTTGTACTAAGTTGGGAGAAGTTAATAAATTCCGTCCCAAACCAAACCGGTGGCCCGGCGCTCCATCCTCGATTCCGTAGTCCCTCACACCAGTACATAAGGTCATTATTCGCTCGACACAACGCCGGCAACCAGCGCGGTAGCTCATTCCCCGGAGAATTCCGATCGTGATACGTTTTACAAAAGCTTACCGTGCTACTGCTACACGTAAACATCTTGCATTAATATTTGTTACGGCCAGATATAAAACCATACTGGATACCTATGGGAGACTTAATTTATTTAGTTGCCTGTTGGATGTCCTTGGTCTCTCAACCACTTAGTTTACAGTACTCCGGCGTTGTGGCAAAAGGCTATCGCTAGAAGTGAAATTATTTACGTGTTTCGGTAACATTGTCAGAGAGCGAGTTAAACGGCGGTTTAACCACTTTCACGATCTACAACGCGTCAGTGACGTCTTTGGTGATTGAGTTACCGTGTTGAACCAATTAGATGTAAGGAATATCAAACAAACAGAAAAGTTTGAATTTCATGTTATCATCTTATCCAAACAAACAGTAATACTGATACGCGCGTCATTGGCGCAACCCACGCACGTCAATGGATTAAAATCTGTCGATCCAGTTAAAGATATCTTATCAATTAAATACGAGTAAGCCCTAAGAGTCATAACAGTGCGCAGGTACCTATCTACGAGTACAAACGCGCAGGTGTAATTACAGCTATATTATTTTCGTTATACAGGATGGCGCCGCTGACGTCTTTCGGTGACTTGATGGTCACTCACACAAACACCATCGCGTTGTCGCTCCCAGTAGCAAACGTGTTGCTTCGTACTCGTTTTCAGTAGTTTTACGTTGGTG
The DNA here is from genome assembly GCA_018251795.1 of Perichares adela. Lineage (NCBI taxonomy): Eukaryota > Metazoa > Arthropoda > Insecta > Lepidoptera > Hesperiidae > Perichares > Perichares adela. Next base: position 3,398 of record DWPQ01002823.1, on the reverse strand, counting down.
TAAGATGTCGTCGTATGGTACTTTTACCATGTTATAATCGCCGTCCGAAAACTTTCCTTCATTGAAGTTGTAATCAGACTTAACACAACCACGACACTTAATTACTCTGTCGGCGGATGAAAAAAAAAATTCGATGTCAGCCTCGTGGAAATTGACTGCAACGCATATTGCAACCACCGATGACAGTACAGAATACCAAAACTCAGGACAAATAGGTTAAATAATTAATTGTCATGTAATAATTAGCTGTAATAATTATGTCTCAGCGATACGATAGAAGACAAACCAAAAAAATGTATAGATCAATGCGTTCTAGTCACTGAATACAATTGCTTGCTTATTTTTTACAACTTGTATGTAGAAAGTTATGATAATAATAACGTTTGAATCATTGTAGGACACATCCAGATATTGGAGCATCGTTGTTGTGTATTATTTTTAATACTGCACACAATGGTGGCAGCGTAAGACGACTTCGTTACACTCAGCTAATCCGAGACGAGTCTGGAGTGTGTCTCCATCACTTGGCACGACACGATGATGATGATTACAATCAAATGTCACAATCTGCATTGCTCTTGCAGTACACACATCCAAAACTCACACAAAGCAGGTAACTATAAAATTAAATAATGAACATTAAATATTCTCCGATGTATAAAATCGATTAGTTAATACTAGAAGTAAGCCAATTATGGAAGTCAGGAAGCCAAAAGCCCAGTCATCATGAAAGACTAATTTCGGAATTATTCTGGATGGATCCCAGTGACCTCCAACAGCAACCTGGCGCCCTAATCAGATATCAGACATAACTTCCCAAAAATGTAAAAAACACATCCTGAAAATCATGTAACCGTGACATTTTGTCACCCTGATATTGTCTAAGTTTGCAAGTGTTTCATTTATGTCGCCTACTTCGGATGAACAGTGGAAATAGATTCGGCCGGCAGGACTCGTGCTCGCCCCACGACCCACAAGCCGCAAGCCCCACGAGGCACAAGGCCCACAATGCAGCCGCAGCAGCAACACACGCTATTATTTAGTTAGGGTGCATTTGCGGGCCCATTCGTATTGAGAATATGTTTTTTCAATACATTGCATTCTTACGTAGAATAAAAGAGTTTTCAAAAGCCTTTCAGTGCGCACCGCTCGGAACTGTACCGGAGCTGTGTCGGTTTGGTTTGTTACAATTATTACCGTATTTCATTTCGGGCGTTTTATAAGAAGTTACGTCTGCAGATTCTTCTGAAGGCTTTCGAATAAGATTGTGAAGTATTTTTGACTTTGAATGGCTTCGTATAAAAATGTACTGCTTAAACATGGGTAGGTACTTGCCACAAACGTGACTACATTCGCATAGGTAGAGTGTATCATTGACTGACTTTTGATGTAAGTGCACTTATAAGTGATTGCTTTACGATATTAACAACTAACGTTAGCATTCGTGTTTCAATTAATAATACAGCTTGATACGTTTAACAGGAGGTTGACGCGGCGCTACTCTTTACGATAAAAAAGACGTACTAGAGATCTATACAAGTAATTCAGATTGGAGTGTCTGTTGGTAATATTAAAATAACAGCTTTTTACTAAATGCATATAGGTATGTATACATGGTACATATACCAAAATAGCAGTTTTTAAAAGTATTGTCTGTGTTTGTTGCGACTGGACGGAATTAGATAAGACTTTCACTGGAAGGTAGTTGATGTAGTAAGGAGTACCTAACTTAGGCTACTTTTTGTCTTAAAATTCGAGGGAATCGGATTCACAGGGGAAAATCTTTGCAACACACTGATTTACACGCGGGCACAGCTAGTAATTATTACGCACTTAGCTTAAAAGTGTATCTACGTACGTCGAAGTGAACAAGTTACAAGATTAAATCGACATAATTACTCATCAGCCTCACTTCGTGATAATCGTGAAACACTTGCAACGAAGTATGTAATTAAATGATATACTCGATAAATGTATCCATCGTTGGCAATAGGTAAGTACAATGATAACGGTTTGTAGGTAAAAAGTTAAAGGGTGCAGCGATACAGTGGGCTCCGTGAAATGCACTCCGATTGCACTCCGCCTCGAGTGGTGTTCCGATAATTACTGCATCGTTATAACTTGTCGTCAAGAGAGAACACTATTTATTGGAATGGGTTTTTGTCAAATTTAAACACTTAGTTTACAAGAACATAAAGTAATACTCTACAGCTAAACTTCAGCACCAGTTTGAAAACTTTTTGTGGTACTGTTGTTTTTTAATTATTTACTTCTTGTTTTGGAACGAAATATTTTTTTTTTCCTTTCTTGCTAACTCCAAAATTATTTTGCTACTGATAAATTAATTACTTAGTACCTATGTTTTGATACCGATGTTTATATAAATTGCTACAAATCCATAAAAAACTATACGTAAACGCTCCTGCATAATAACGTCACATATTAGCAGATAGCAAAAGATTACTTTTAAATGAGATAACATTAGCGAGCCGGCAGATAGCAAATATTCTTCCTGGTTAACAATTATAGGTTATGCTTGTTTTGTTAGTAATGTCGGTATCCATTATGTATCGGATCCCTTGCTTCACTTGCCGGCAACCCATCGGTGACGTCTATGGTGTTACTGACTTTCAGTGACAGTGCGGTCTACTTACCATCTGCGAGTTCGTCTTCTATTCACATAAATGTAAAAAACATGACTACGAAATATAATGTACTGACTCCCCTTTAAGTGTCGCGACGATTGGTTATTCGAACGCCTGATTTTCCTCACATAGCAAGTCACCTACGGGGAAATAGGTAGTAGTTAGTAATTTTATTTAGTTACAAATAAAATTATTTGTAATTATTTGTAACTATTACCCATTTCCCACGGGGAAAGGGATTCGTACGGACGAATGAAGCATTTTTCCACGGTAAAGAGTAGCCTATGTTCTTCACGGATAATGTTGGCTTCTAATGGTAAGAATCTTTCAAATCGGTCCAGTAGTTTCGGAGCCTATGCAATACAAAGAAAGAAACAAACAAGCAAACAATAAAATGTTTCCTGTTTGTAATATTAGTATAGATACAGCGGAACCCCAAGTTGGTACGACGAAGCTGTCATAGATTGTGCTCTACAAGCGACAACAGTTGAGCGAAGTGTTTTAATGTACTCACCGTTTAAGACCATTATGTATGTACCAAAGTAATGTTTGACAGTGAACTCAATTTGGTACTTTAATATTATGTAAGTGCTCCGTCTTACCTCTTATACAGTTAATGCTCAAATGGATAGTATTATACAAATGTGAAATGGAGTCCAATGTGTAGATTAAGTACTTAAAAAAAAAACATGCGTGCGTACAAAGTACACATGTCAGAAGTGAAACTTCTTTGGCGAACTAATTTATAAATCT
>DWPQ01002822.1:0-10172 GCA_018251795.1 Perichares adela | reverse complement strand
GTGTGCAGGTTTCCTCACGATGTTTTCCTTCACCGTAAAGCAAGTGATAATTAATTTCTAATACGCACATAATTTAGCCCCCAACCATACAGCATGTATTAATTGAATGGGCCTATTTTAATTTATATTAGACTAGGTGCATCCACACGCTTCGCTTAGCATTATACAAGTAGCCCAGGTGACACAGTTAGTCCAGGTAGGCCAGTTAGTCCAGGAATTCCTCTTAGTCCAGGTAGCCCAGTTAGTCGAGATAGGATTACATATTTTGTCGCAACTATATCAAACTATTGACTAGTACAATACTAGTACACGATTACAATTAGAAACTAAAAACTTAAGAATAAAATATATATTTTTTTTATGTTAAACGGTTTTATTCAAATAATAATAAAATCGTTGGGCGTTATATATTTACTTAGGTTACGCTCCGCTCAACAATTTTATTATTTTAATTTTTATATTCAATACCTGTTTAGAAATTGACTTAAACATAATATTGTTTTGTTTTTAAGTATTGTTAATGATTTGTTTGCTCGATCGAACTGCACTTGTGGGTCACACTGAAAACCAGCATTCGTGGTTTTCCCGCTACCATAAGCTCGGCGTGAACCCTTTTCTCCTTTTTTGTTATTTTCCTTTTATCTACTGTATATACATTTATTATGTTAGTGGGTAAATTATACAATTTATTTCTTTTATGAACGCTCCAGTCAGGGTACAATCTGTAATTTCGTATTCTTCGTGGTCTGCAATAATCCATACTTACTATACTTACTCGTATTATAAAATAAAGTCCCCTCACGTATGTGCCCCATTTTCTCCAAATCTACTGAACGGATTTTTGTACGGTTTTTACTAAAAGATAGTGCAATACTTTTAGAAGGATATAGGCAATAGTGCATTACGATTTTATGTCAATGAATAATATAACGATTAATGTAAAAAAATCGCCATCTGGGGGCTTTCCACGCGGGCGAAGCTGCGGACACAACTAGTGTAGTATAAAAACTAATGCGAAATTCGGCAGTATTTATGCGCCGACACCACACAGCTGACCCGCGATAAATACAAATCTGTCACGTAGGACATTTCTCTCAATAACACTTGGACACTATGCGTAGACACAGTGTATTGTATAACTAGAGATCGCATTTTATTTATGTTCATACAACTGGTCCCGGCAGACTTTCTTCTGCCCGGAAAAGCAGCGACTTGACCAGGGCAATACTTTTGTAGAACATTATTTTTATGTATCTCATAAGATTGCGCGTGCGCGTAAGCGTTCAGGAAGCCGAATTTCGGCGACCTTTTCGTAAAACAATAAATTTTCTATAAAAATTATAATAAAATAGGAAAACACTAGCCTGTTTTCATCCCAAGACCTTCAAATATCTATATTAAATTTCATAACAATCGGCTCAACGGTTTGGCCGTGAGCACGCCACAGCGAAAAAGTTACTTTCGCATTTATAATATAGGTACTAGCTGATCCCGAAAACTTTGTTTTGCCATATAAAATAGCCTATGTTCTTTCTCAGGCTCTATACTATCTCTATGCCAAACATTAAAATCCGTCGAGTAGTTTCTGTTTCTATAACGGTTATACAGACAAACAGACAGACAAAAAATTTACTGATTACATTTTTGGCATCAGTATCGATCCCTAATCACCCCCTGATAGTTATTTTGGAAATATTTTTCATGTACGGAATTGACCTCTCTACAGATTTATTATAAGTATAGATAAGTTTATGCTTGGATACGATCCCACCTAATAGTAAGCAGGATGTAGGCTTGGATACTAAAGCGTACTAACTTAGTAAATACCTATTGGCTCTTGATAAGAATCAGGTTTGCTTAATTTGTGAGGAGTCCTCTTCCCGAGTCAAAACTTCTTTCGAATTTCTTTCCGAGATAAACATTGGGGTTATCAACTTCTTACTTCGTCCAACTTCTGCATAATTAGTAACCAATAATAACGTATCATTACCATTTAACAGGAAGCGGAATGCGAGAAGAGCGCAATGGACGTGAAGTACTCGATGGACACCAGGATAGAAGACAACACGAGGATGTTCAAGCTGCAGAAGGCGCAATTCGATCAGGAAGTCAACACTGCGGTGAGTATTGACCATCAATTACTTCCTTCATTCGCCTTGATACGAAGACTACCTTCCGAATAGTTATTGCACCACGTCTGAAGCAATTTCGCCAAGTGCCTTGTCGAACAGTGTTTGTGTGTGCAAATCACATTTGATTCTCGCATTATTGAATGGTGTAGTGGCTTATTCTTAGTCTGGACATGTTTTATTCTGATCTTCTTTTCAATACTCGGCACATTTGAGCAATATTCGAATCATGGGTATTAACTTACGTAATTAACGTAGTCTAGTAACATAAATAGACTTAACCTTCAAGTCAATTACTTCTATTTTCATCGTACCATCCAGGTCTACCTAGTGCAATAATTCTTCATGCCGTAGATAAGATTTAACAGCAAATACGCACGAATTAAAGATACCGCTGTCAGACAATATATCAATTTGTAGACTAGATATCGTTGTGAGATTGACGTGGTTATTGCTCTGATAATCGATTGTAATATCTATTTTTGTATTTTCACCAAAAGCCATTAATTAGGTATTGGAGAGTTTAAATGGTAAAAAAATATCCGCATAAATTTTGAAACTGTTAATTAAAGTTGTGAAAATCAAGATCGGGTACCAAAATGATTTAACGGCGTAATGTTTACACGTATAAGTTGGTGGAATGTCTATTATTTCTTAATGTAAATAGAAGGAAACGAAAAGATGGACAATGTAGACTATTTGTGACATCATGGACGCGTTAGATGCATAGGATTAAAGAAACTTACCATATCTAGTACATCTTACGTATGATAGGTACAATAAGTTCGCGCATGTTTTGTTAAAACAAACATTGAATCCCCATTTTCATCGCTATGAAAATGTTGAACTCCAACTTTGTTGAAGTCTATTTAAATTGTTTGACGGAGTTTACTTCAAACAATTTTAATAGAGTTCAACAAAATTGGAAACAACCCGGAAATAAGACCAAATCAATCCCGGCAAAATTGAAATTAAAGTGCGTACTTTTTAATGGCTTCCGACAATCTTCGCTTTTATTCGTATGTTGTCGTACCTTTTGGCGTCGTATCGGCTTACGTATGGAAAAATACGAAGAGTGACATTAATAAGCAGCGTCCAGCGCTGAACTGTAATTACGCTTCGCCGGCAAAACGTGCCCCGGAAATAATCGAGAAACTGTTTACAATGCAATGTATCTAACCATTTTAATTACTTAACAGAAAGCCGAGTCGGCGTTGGCGTACGAGTTGCAGGCGGCGAAAATAAAACAGAGAATACGAAACGAAGAAATACAAATCGAAGTTGTAGAGCGACGCAAGCAGATCGAGGTACGGTATCTGCGATGTACTTGATCGAACTGATTGCTTTTTCTCCTTCAAATAGTACAAAACAACGCTATCTGCTGGCTCCTACGCTTAGCGCTTTTAAACGAGTTACGGAATAGGTTTTGTTGTGGTTTTTACCATCTCATGGATAACTAGATTTACGTTTGACAAGTTGAAGATAAGTGAAAGACTATCTGAACTGACTAACTGACTTATCTGAACGTACTATCGCAATTAACGCTTGATCTGCCTAATGCCCTTTACGTTTCGATATTTAAAGATGGGCATAAACTAATTATGACGTTTATATTATTACTAGCTGACCCCGCAAACGTCGTTTTGGTATTAAACATTAAGGGTTCGTGGTAGATGAGTGAAAGTTAAGGGTTGTATATACTTTTATTGCCAAATCATTAAAAACAAATACGTAAAAAACATGTTGAAAAATATATAAAAAAAAATGTTGGGAACACCTTTATCATTCAGTCGGAAGTATGAAAAATAGTTTACAACATATTTTCAAATCTACCGAATATACATAATAAAATAAAATTTCATAATAATCGGTCAACCTCTTTTGGAGGAGTATGGCAACTAACACTGTGACACGAGAATTTAAAATATGATTTGTTGTTGTATATTTCAGGTAGAACAACAGGAGATTTTGCGTCGTCAAGAAGAGCTGGTGGCTACTATACGCCTGCCAGCTGAAGCGGAGGCTTATCGTCTGCAGGCCATCGCCGAGGGCAAACGGTAACACATCATTGTACCTCACAAATTTACCATTACTGGGCTCAAGAGAAGTCGTAACTCTTTGAATATTATTTACCACCAGGACGGTAAAACAATTGACGACAATTGACGAGGTTCAATTGTAGGTTGACAGGTGTCACACGACTAAAGAATTCAACACATAAATAAATACACACAACAAATCTTTGCAAGCTTGCACACATATCCAAACTTGCAAAGATTTCTGTTCAAAAATGTGTAATGGGTGCCTGATTGAAACCAAACAGTGCGATATAAGCAATAGAAGTTGCTATAAATTCAGGATGGATGGAGTCCATTACATCCTAAAACCTGTCTTAGTGGCATAATCACGTGACGGAGGTTATTATGTCGCCCGAAATAAAATGAAATGAAATTTATTTATTCGAAGTAGATTTTTACAAACACGAGTTACTGTACAGTTTTCGGAAGTCAATTTACGTCATTGCTTCAGCAAATCCCTACGATGAGTAAGCCTTGGAAGAGGTGGCAAGACCCTGCCAGGGAGTTTTCCTGCTCACAGATAAACGGAACACATATGACTATCTTATTATTCGCACTATTATAAAGTTTTCTTTAACAATGCTTATTTGTTTTTGCATATTCCAACGTACACAAAATCATTACAGCACACAAACAGTGGAGGCGGCGAAGGCAGACGCCGAGCGCATCAAGGTGCTGGGGTTGGCCGAGGCGACGGCCATCGGCGATGTGGGCAAAGCGGACGCCGAGCGAATGTTGGCCAAGGCGAAGGTCTACAAGCAGTATGGAGACGCCGCCATCATGGCACTGGTGCTTGAAGCTCTGCCCAAGGTACGTGACGGCGACATTAAAATTTTAACGAGGTTTTGTATGTCCAAATCTGCTATCTCCTTCTAATCCCCATGGATAAATGGCAACCGACTGCCATTCATACGCGACTCCACAGGAGGAATTTTAATACGCAGGCATAGGCATTTAGAGAGTATTATTAAGTAATACTTCAAGTAATCATAAAGAATAAAAACCATAGATTTCACTCTATATAATTAATCTAAATTTGATCAGGGATTTTCACGTAAAACTTTGATCTAGATATAGATATAGATAGATAACGATAGGAAAGTGTAATTACAGAAATAATATTGTCAAAAATCATCAAATGTACAGATACGTCTCTAATTGTTTTATAATCCTATCAGATAGATGTTTTAATATAAGTATGTGGTATTGCAGATAGCGGCGGAAGTGTCGGCGCCGTTAGCGAAGACGGACGAGATAGTGTTGGTGGGTGACGGGGGCGCGGGCGGGCCGGGCGCGGCCGGCGACCTGGCGCGGCTAGCGAGCACCGTGCCGCCCGCCATCAAGACCCTCACCGGACTCGACCTGGCGCAAGTGTTGAAGAGACTGCACCCCACGCCATCCGCCGGTCAGTAACTATGGCAAGGGTTTCTACAGCTGCTGGTTCGGAATAGACTCATGGAAGTCGAAGTCAAATACTAGACTCATGGAAATCGAAGTCAAATACTAGACGAATAAAAGTCGAATTCAAATACTAGACTCTCATGGAAGTCGAAGTCAAATACTAGACTAAAAAAAGTCAAAGTCAAATACTAGACTCATAGAAGTCGAAGTTAAATACTAGACTCTCAAGGAAGTCGAAGTCAAATACTAGACTAATGGAAGCCGAAGTCAAATTCTCTAGCTGCTGGTACGGACCAGACTCGTGGAAGTCGAAGACGAACTGTTTGTTTCTGATGGAAATTTTGCCGTTGGCCCTAGTGGTATTTCCAGCTTCATGCAAACATAGTAACGAGCTTGGAATTATCAGCTAGACAAAAACTAAAACTAGCGAAGAGATGGTGAACTCCTTTTGGAAAAATAGGGGCTACGAGCTAGCTAAGGCGCCCCTGTAGGGTCTGCATTTTCTGTAGCTGTTGTATTTTATTGAACAACAGAAGGAGTTGAGTTGAAAAGTTTCTTTAACCGTTTCTTATCCTCAGAAACAAATCACCTTTTCGGTACGGTAGTTGAAACAAAATATGATGTGCTTAAGTGTATTAACATAATACCCAAACATTATGTGTTTTTGGACTTTTTTAATTTCAGCGTCCAGTCTAGATTGATCCGTGAAATGTTTATAAATCATTGGTTTTAGTGTCAAAAGCGGGTCAACCTGCTTGGTCGCTATTGTATGGTGTTTATTAATGATTCTAACGTTATTTTGGCCACTTTCCACTATACGATAATAGATGGCGCCACCTTATTAACGAATGGTGCTTTCGGAGTTTTCTATCATTGCTTGAATACCGGTACAAAAGACTAAATGTTGAGGTACAGCCAAGCGGAATTTCTTTTCTAAATCTTAAATTTGTCCACAGAAGACACGAGTCTCGCTTCGTCTGCGAAAAAAACTGGAGTAGCCGCCTACTGAAGAACAACTCCAATAATATCGAAATTTACACGCCATGAATGTTACTGGTAGATATTATATTGTTTTGTTTTTTATTTAAAGTAAATCTATTAAATTCAATAACAATTTTATAAACGTACAAAAGTGTTACACATTTGTAAGAGTCTTGTTGTATTGTAGTGTATATAATACCGAATTGTAACAAAAGATCTTCGTGTGTGTAGCTTATTGTGACACTTAGTTTTGTAACACTTCGAGTAGCTACTTAACTGTCTTTGGATGTCTTGCGTTGCGTATCTATTAGTAGTGACGTCAAAAGTAACCAAACGACCAACATTTACGATTGTTTTTGTGAAGATCTATTATTGTAGATGTTTACTCATATTTTTGTATTTCAATAAACAACGTTGGTACGTATTTCTATCTATTGTTACAATTAATTTTTGATTACCAAAGATATGAATAAGCAGGCAATAGTATGAGACCGTTACTATTTAAGGGATAGGTTTTTAGAACCGGTCGCTCAAGTAAACTATTGATATAAAAACGGACTAAATTACTTTATAGCACAGTGTGACATAAACCTTCACTTTACGCATGGTCGCAACCGTGCGTAGGTGTTTATCACACCGTGCTGTAAAATAATAAACGATACTTGTGACCTACGTGGTCTATCATTGCACTACGTTTAGCACGCTCGCTTCGCTCGGGTTCTAACTGCACTCCGTGCAATGATAGACCGCTTAGGTCGCTCGTATCGTAATGTACTATTTTAATACAATGACGTCACTATTACTTCTAGTCTCTGTTGACGTTTAACTAATTTCAATGAGTGACGTCACACTGTAATTTGCAACGCAAGGTATCCTACTTAATTCAGTATTGTTTTATTTAAATGCGTTATTATTTTTCATAAAGCCTTTTGTACTATAGTTTGATGTAAATGACCTCCACTTTTATTTTATAATTTTCATTTTTAATACTATTTTGTTTGAAGGTAAGTATTTAAGTGCAACCGCCGGGTCTACTGAACTTTTGTAACTGTGTAGAGGGTAGGTGTAATTTAACTTAGAAAGTGTAAATCTTAGATTTTGTACTTCTAGAATTATATTAGAAGAAAAATCGAAGTGTTCTCCTTCAAGACACTGCCCCGTAGTAATTTTGACGAGATTTTACTTCTTGATTGTACGAACAAAACTTTTTTAATCATGAGAGAATTAAATTGAAAATGACGTGATATGTCGTCTCATTCTGACATTGAATTTTATGTATTTAATAATCGAGCTAATTTCTAATTTTTTCCTTAAATTTTGTAGTGTTTAATCATTGCAAAATTTAACTTTTCAAAATCCTTAATTCCTATAAAAAATTCGACTCTCTTATGTATGTATAATTTCACAGCAATTTCAAATTCATTCTCCATTGGTATTTCAACAAAGACAGTGATGTGTTATTCGGTCGGTGAAAGGTAATTCCGTTTGTGCCTCGTAGGTCACGTAGGGCCTCGAGGCTGTGCCTGCGTTAAGGTTGACCTGAGTGTTCAAAATTGATCCGTATTAAAATGTTCGCTTTTGATAAATTAGTACGGTAACCATAAAGGATCACTTGTGACTGTGATTGTTCTTAGAGTTGAAGAGTTTATAAGAGTGGTGTATTTTTGCAAGAACTAGAACATTCGTGTGTTTACGTGTCTTAGTAATAGGTACCTACTGACTGGCCGAGACAACTCGACGGGGAACTTTGAGCGTGGAGGTATTATATGGAGTTGGCAAGAATGAGAAAAAAGATGAGAGATCTATACTTGTCTTTGTCTAATACAGACAAAAAAAAGGAGATAGACGTTGCGCTCAGTTTTTTGTCTCTTTCTTTAATTGGATGCATTTTAAAAGCTGCAATGTCTTCTCTATATATGTTACCTGTATGACTTTGAGTCGTAGTACTAATTAGCGGGTTCTCGTCTTTCTTGGCCTGACACGTGTTGCCTTTGTCTGGTCATTTACAATCCCGTGACTTAAGGAAATACATACCTACATTGAAATGTAATTAAATTTTATTTAAAGTTGATCTTCACGTACACTTATCGATTACAAACGATGGAAAGTTGATTTTTACAAATATTTTTCGATTATACACGATAACTTTATATGTAGCGCTCCTTCATGAGTCATCGAAAACTATATGTAATTGAATAAGTGACTTCACTTTCGAAAATTGTAACAACCAACTTGGAATAAAATTTAGTTTAATTTCACATTGATATATTCATTTGAGAACAATTAATACGTGTTTCTAACTTTACAAAGACGATCGGTTTCTAACGTTACAAAGGCGGGGCCTGAAGCGGGGGAATCCCCGCTCGTCGAGTTGGTTCGGACAGTCGTAGAGCGTGAAGTGAACTGTTTGAAGCGCAAACTTTTTAGACATTCAGTTGCAGTAGATAAAACTTTTTCATGCGTAGTGGCTTGTTATGTAATCAATTATTATTTCCAATTTCTTTAAGACATTTATTTACGTTTTAAGTTGTATCTTGAATGTTTATGCATTTATCGATAATAATGAACAATTCTCCAAATGATTATTTTTGAAATAAAAAGTGTGTAATTTTTAAATGTCTGTTGTTTTATTTTTATGGCCAATCGGCAGGTGTCTGCGTCGTTTGTTTCATATAGGTATTAACATTGCAGCAAATATTTATTACTGTAAATGTAAATGTTTTGAAAATGAGACAAAAAGTACAAAAAATAAATAATTTTTCGTTCGAATAAGGCGAAACCTTCAGTTCTTAGCGCAAAAAAGCTCTCACCCTTAGTCTGTAGAGAGTCATAGCTTCTGTCTTGTCCTTACTATTTCCATCAATCGTCTCAGTATTTAATACGACGAGGAAATATCGGACATAGTTTAATGTCTGTAGTATTTCAGACGATTTACTTAAATTTATTAACTTAGTTTTGGTCTAAATTTACGGCATGTAGGTAAAAAATAAACAACAAACAACTAACCATCACAAGTTATTAAATATAATTTCATCAATTAACCCTACAATTCTTTTTATAAGTGTTATTATTTAGAATGATTAGGATTGTACAGTTCACCTCGAATATTTGTCTTCATTAACTGAAACAAAATAAAATAATTTAACACACAAATCATTAATTATCTACCTACAAATGGTTTATAAAACACTTGTAATAGTATTATTACTTAAATGCACTTTAATTTTAAACACCGTACGTGGGTACTAAACTTGCTTAACAATTTCTTTGCAGTTAAATTTCGTAAGGTAAAGTACTGCTTCCTTAGCTCATAATTGTCTCACTGGTGACAATTTACTATGAACAACTTAGTCAACAACAATTTAATTAGTCAACTATAGTCAAAATAAAATAAAGTTTTGAGACTTGACTATATCACAACAGAGCCAACATAACGTTTACTGCCTAAAGACGTTTGTGCATGTGATGTTCATCGTTAGCGTGATAGCACGCCTTTCCGCAAGCAGTGTGTTCCGTTTTCGTAATTAAATTACGTCAAATCCTTGCCTGCCACAACAGTGACGGATGACAGGTATTTTTACTC
>DWPQ01002821.1:0-10173 GCA_018251795.1 Perichares adela | reverse complement strand
GAATTAGGCAGGCACAGATACGTTTGTAATACATAATATACATGTACATTATTGTACATACACATAATTATGGAATCTACCTGAAGGATCGAGCCTATCTATATGTAGTTGGGGAATTGCAAGCTTTTCTCTTAGCTTAGCGGTTTTATTTGATTACATTTGTTTACTATTTTCTTATTTTAGGCCTTAATTAGCCTTAACAACCCAATGAGATACGTATGATTGGTCGTACTTTAGTTGGTTAAGTATTCTGCAGCAATACAAAAGGTACACTCCTAATAACCAGTTCTAATAACGTATTTTTATCCCCTCCTGCAAGTTAAGATCATACCCTAAGCACCTGTAAGTGCATTTTGCGCTTCAATAAACAAGTACACATATTAGCAAACATGCCAATTTTCTAAAGCTCGAAGGATCAAGTGTTTACCACAGATAAGTAAGGCTAAATACATTTACCATAAGAGAGGCTAGGCTTAAGTAGAAATGTACAACGTTAGTGATGTTTGGTAGGTCACTAATGCATCTGATAGTGAAGCACCCTGTAAGCATGAGCGGTTGGCTGGCAGTTAAAAATTCATTACGCCAGTTACACATTTTTTATTTATACAGTAATCAATTTAAGGTGAGGTTTAGGGTGATATTGGCTCCATATATCTTGGAGTCAAAGTCATTCTTTCTTGCTCGTGGTGCCCCCTGCCAAACAACGAAACAGGCTATGGTGCAAAGTTCCTTCTCTTGATTTTTATCCTCTCCTTTTGATTATCCACGGGATACGTGAATAGTGTTATGGCTTTTTTCAGCTTCAGGACATCTGTATTTGACTTTACCATCCGTCTAGAATTAACTGTGAAATATTTTGTACGTGTTTCGTTTGCAGTGCCGGAGATCAAGTGATAAACTATCGTGTTAGCCGGCAACGCGTTGATAATGCCTTTAATGTTTGAGGTATCCATGCGTAGCACCACTTACCGTCTGGCTCATCAATAGTCTATGGCCATAATAATATTATATCTTTTTCAGCAATGTCTACTCAAACCATCCAATTTGACGATGATAACAAGTTTACAAGGTCGTAGGAGGAGTTCAGAGTCCAACAGTAAAATAGTGATGACGATGTACAAACCTTTTTAGGTTTTCATGGTAATATCGTTCAAAAGCTAACTAATGGTGCATTTTCTGCAGCCAGCATCCCAAAGTGTGGCGGGTGTCACGAGATGATCGTGGACCGCTATGTGCTGAAGGTGTCTGATCGCACGTGGCACGCAGGCTGTCTCCGCTGCGTCGAATGCCGCGCCATGCTGTCCGGGAAGTGCTTCGCGAGAAACAACCAGCTATATTGCACTGAGGACTTCTTCAAGTAAGCCTCTTTATAGTTTATGATTAAATAATACTTTTGCTCTAGCAGACAGGGCCTTTAATATTAATTTAAGTTCATGCTTAAATAAAGTAACTCGGCATCGAGCAGTAGCTAGCAATCTTAAGTTCTATTATATTCTTTCATTCTCAGTTCTTCGGCCACGTTTCTAGTACTTGGAATGGTTCTGTTCAACATCTGGTGCTACAATGTAGAAAGGAGGGTTAGTGCCTAGTGGCCACGCGGAAGATTTCTCATGTGAAGAACCGACCAAATTCAGTCTGTTGTAGGCGGCTCAAACCATGAGTGCACTAAAATGATTACCAATAGAGCGAACTAGCAAGAGATTGTTAGCATCATAACGCATCAGCTTGAAGGATTGAATTATAGAGAATGCTATTAGTCGTTAAGTCCACTCATTGTACACCTTAAGGATATTGCAACAAACGATACATTTTTTTAACAGCTTTGAACTAGATCTTATACCCTGGTCCTGCCTATACTAAACTGCTGTTTCAACAGGCTTTTGGGTACAATACACATTGGAACAATGTTTAATTTATATCAGATAACACGATGATAATGTTATTTTTTTGCGGCTGTTGTCCTAGGCGGTTTGGTACCAAATGCGCTGGTTGCGGCCAGGGCATCCCTCCCACACAAGTCGTCCGACGAGCGCAATCCCATGTTTACCATATGAGGTGTTTTGCTTGCGCTGCCTGTGCAAGAACTCTGAACACGGGAGACGAATTCTATCTCATGGAGGATGGAAAACTCGTGTGCAAGCCGGATTATGAGGCTGCTAGAGCGAAAGGTTGGTGTTTTCAGGATATGTATAGGATTTTGTTGTTTGTTTGTTTGCTATTGAAATAAAAAAACCAAGTTTACCTTGCAAAGTATTCTCGTCCCGGATGGAACTTGAAACAAGACCTTGGATAGATCTAAATCTACTTGGGCAAAACTAACGTTAGTGAAACGGCATATATTCAGTAAAATATATAAATATTTTAAATAATGTATTATATTTGCTGTAGCCAATCTTTTATCTTGTTAGTTTGGGTGTAGTTATTTCCACAATTTATACAGTTTTATTCTGTACATCAATACCTTGTTTCTTTATAATTGCTTCACGTATTCCAAGCAATATTAACTTGTCATTTTGGATAATAAAGATAATTGTTGTTGTTGTTATGAAATACATAGTGTTCGCGGAGACTTCCTAGGTAATATAAATTCTATCGAGAATCCACCATAACAATAAATTATCCATAGATATATCCTACAGGTGGCGAAGGTTCTATAGACGGAGATGCAGCAAGTAAGCGGCCTCGCACGACGATTACAGCGAAGCAGCTGGAAACCCTGAAGAGTGCTTATAGCAGTAGTCCAAAACCAGCAAGACACGTGCGGGAACAACTTGCTCAAGACACTGGCTTGGACATGCGAGTCGTGCAAGTGTGGTTTCAAAATAGGCAAGTGATGATGATTTTTTTTTACATAACTAACTACCTATTTGTCATCAAGCAGTATGAACGTTTGTCTCCATTCGGAGGGGCCTGAGTTAAATCTGATCGTTCAAACTTATGGGCGTATTAGAAACTAATTACCACTTGCTTCGGGTCGCCGAAGGAAAGAATCCATCAGGAAAACATCATGAGGAAACCTTTCAATTAAACTGCTATTGTCAATTTGCAGAGTTTATTACGCTTTTAATAAATAACATTATTAAGAACTATCATGTAAACAGGTTTTTGCACGATTTACTTTACTTTGATTGCTAAATTAAATATGTTTCGTACTTAATTCCTCAGCTACGCTATAAAATACGGTCAGTGACGTTGACCACCAGCGAAATTTAGATCTTTACGGAATTTAGACACGCAATGCTTATGTTGATTTAAAACCGTACGAATTAAATAAACGTGAATTCGGATTACTCTGATCGATTATTGATTATTTACGGACTGAATGTGAGATGTAAATAGTCGAGTTAACACTAATGATTTTGAAATGGTTAGTGACTTAACGAGGACTAAACAGAGATTAATTTTTTATGGTTACGCTGAACTCGTGTACACAATTTAATTATCAGCCTTATTGATCGGTAAAGAAAATTAATTTGAGGAAACCTGAACCTAAGAGTTCTCTATAATGTTCTCGGAGTTCTGAAAGTCTGCCATACTGCAGTCGGGCAGCGTTGTAGACTTTAAGTCTTATATTATGATACGAGACCGCAAGCCCCACAGTGGGACAGGTTAAGGTTTCAATTAAATCCATATGAGGGAAAAAATAAATTGTTACTCCTAAGACAAAACTAACTTTAACGCCCTAACACCTTTTAAAATAACGTTACATGAAGCATCATTAACGACAGAAATATTAAACAAACGGTACCAAAATCACCTATATTATAAATGCGAAAGTAACTCTGCCTGGGACGTGATCATTGCCAAACCGCTGAACCGATTTTGATGAAATTCCATATGGTGATACTTGAAGGTCTTGGGATGAAATATGCAACTTTTTCCCTTTTTTTAGTTTTTTCATTAATTTCATTGTTTTTCGGTACACAAAAACAATGTTCTACAAAAACATATTCATGGACCAGTTGCTAGTTTTCCGGGCAGAACAGAGTCTGCGAGGTCTACTAATCTAACTATAAGTATAACCTCTATAATTGGGTTTATATCTTCCTCTTTCAAAGAACTGGTACCTACATAGTATTTTAATGTATTGAATTGTAGCCGGTAGTCGATTCATCGACGGACATTGTTGTTAGCTACGACTATAGACTTGATTTATAAAGGATGACCTTTGACGTAATACTATTTGTGCTGAAACTAGATAATGGGCTTTTGGATTATCTGACTAAGCCAATAAAAGTTATTCGATCGACTGTTTTCGACGATATGTGAATTTTGCTGTAAAGTATAACCAGTTGTTACCATAATTTGAACATCGAATTTTTCGAAGATGTCTGAGATTACGTGATATGTTTTTTTTCTTTTTTCATTGTAGTAATGTTTGTCAGTGGCCAAACTGTTTAAATTTCATTATTGTTTGAGTTAGAAAATTAAGATATTGTGAAAAAGAAGAAGAAAGAAGAAGAAATCAACATAACAAAGAGATAATATGGCTCGCATCGAACGTCAAAGGCCCAGCTTGCTGGACTAAGATCCTAACCCTGATCTTTTTATGATAGCAGGTACTAAACAACTCTTAGTTGTAATGATGAGTGAAAAGAAATGGTTTCCTATCCAAAAACATTTCTTGGAAAACTGTGTTAGCCTGATCGTTTGAATATCGGTCTCCCGGGCCTTTACTTGCAAGCACCTCTAAGTTTAAAAGTTAATGTTTTCAGATAAGCACTTCGTAATATCTTCAAAGAATTGTGAATTCTGTCAATCTGCATTTGGCCAGCTTGATATACTACGGTCTTATTCCTCAATTTGCGAGAAGATACTTGACCCCAATAATGGGTAATTTATGAGGATTGCTACTTTAAACATATGCGTTTAAAAGTTTTAAAAAAATATACGGTTTGCATCCGTATACGACAACGCGTCGGTATTTATTGATCATATCCTTAGGCAGCTGCGACATACTATCACATGCTTGATATTATTTTGAGTCCCTAGACAAATATCTTAGCGATTAGCGTTCACGCTATACCACATCTTAAAATGTATGGTAATTAATGACATTTACTTAAGATGTCGTGTAGCGCGAACGCTGGCTGATAAGATTTTTGTCTAGGGGCTATGATCATCAGAGCTCCTAGACAAAAATCTTAGCGGTAACCGTTCACGCTCACGCTATTTTAAAAATGTATGGAAATTACACTGGCTACGGAAATGCTTTTGACGTGACAGCACATCATCTTTCCGCAGGCACTGTCATTACCATACATTGGGCTCTGGTCTGATATTTGTCGGATTTTAACATAAAAAGTACGGTAGTAACGGTACATCGATATTTAATAAGAATAGCAAAAGGTAGTTGGTTAAGTTTAGGTTTTGTTTTGTCGCGTGCGAGCGCGCCGTCACGGCAGGCGTCACGCCCTGCGCGTTGGCTGCGGCTCATAAAACTGCACTCGTTATCAATGCTCGACTTCTGTTCTCTGTTATGCTATAAATCAAAATCAAAGTCTAAATAAAGAATTTATACATGCACATTGTATTTTAGTATTTATAAATTAGATATCATGTCCATTGCTGTTCCCATTTGCGCCTCACGAATAAATATCTTTCTTTATTCATAGTTATGGGAGGCCTATGTCGAATATTAGACTTTAAAAGGCTGAGCGATAGATAAATTATTCATACGTACACCTATCCATCCACAGTTGATCAACGTGGTAAATGGAGTAATGGAAAAATAAACAGAATGAAAACAAAAGAGTTAGGAAGATAGTGCCTAGTATAGTAGTACCTAGGGCCTTCACGAGGTTAATATCATAACATAACTTAATCGAATAACACGACATAAAAATAATAGGCGTGGATGAGGTATGCATGACGTTGTACCAATAATCCTGGGTACATCGGACTTGTCCCTACGGACTAGGCGGGGGCACTTTAATTAATCACGCGCTTTGTTGAAAAGCGACTCCCTCTCGCTAATAACTCACGCAAAATACGAACACACAATGGGGTGGTTTGTCTATGCTACGAGTACGTATGGTTATTATCTTTAATCAAAAGCAAACGACCGTTTATGGGCTCTTGAGAAGGAATTGAGTCATGCATGCAGGGTAAACTTAACACGACCGTAAACATTTAGGTATGCGGGAATTTGACGATGGAAGGTAAAGTTTAAATAATTAATCCGTCATGCACCTAAAATGTTTAAGTAGTTTAAATTCGTAACTAATCTATGATTATGATAATATTGGTAGACAGTCTTCGGTAGACTGTCTGTTCCGTGCAAAATCTGTATTTATCTGTGGTATAAGCACAGCATAACAATCCAGATATATTTTCTGCTATAGGGAGTGTTGTAAGGATGGCGTGTTAAAGGGATGGCGTGTTGGGAATTGGGGATAGCTTTGCGTTTTATCAATTTAATAACTTTTACCTTTGTAAATGGTATTGCAAATTACTTATGTTCATTTTTATTTCATTACGGTTAATCATCTTTCTCGATCGATGTAGTAGGTATCTGCAACTTTGTTAGGCATTCATGGATCTTGGCAACCATTTGGGTTCGTGAGACTCTTACAGTGGTAAGAGAGTTATTCGAATTCTTGAGTCATTCAACCTTGAGTCCAAACCTACCTCTCCTACTTATCATGAACCCTGCTAAACAGCAAATTACGATATGGTGAAAAGTCTTTGTGGGAGTTATGCGTTAAGTCTCTGTCATTACACCACACAACTTGTACCACCCAATTAAATCACTATAGACCTCGTAGATGGTAGTAGACCATTTGTAACTGACTTCTTTATTTGGTTCACCCCCTTCATCCTAAAGTCAACCCCGTAAATTTTTTACGTGTTTTTGTTGAAGTGTCGAAGAACCATAATTGGTTACTTGTTTGACGACGTCGCGTTTGTGATTCCTTTGATGTTATGAACGTACGTTTACATTTATAGCTCCATAACATGCCCAGTGTGTTCGTTTGTAGACTATTGCTGTAAAGATCAATATATTTCGGCAATCTTCGTATTGATAGACAAAACACGAAGAACGATGATTACGGAGAGCTATTAATAACGTAGACGCACTGTAAACACTATTACTTGCCTACAGAAGAGCAAAAGAGAAGAGGTTGAAGAAAGATGCCGGTCGTACTCGGTGGTCACAGTACTTCAGGTCAATGAAGAGCTCCGGCGGCAGTTCACCACGTCATGATCGGTTGTTGGACAAGGACGAGCTTAAGATCGATCTGGATTCATTCAGCCATCATGGTGAGTTCATTGTTATTACAATTAAATTGAAGAATGACTGAACAGAAATATATTAGAGAAGATTAAAAATACGTATTAAGACTTGGTGTTGGTGGACGAATTGAAAATTATAACGGAAGTTAAGAGATTCTACAACCATTAAAAATTAATTGTGTACATCGCACTATGCAAACAAAAATGACTTAATTCAAATATGTATCACTATTTAACACAAATTATTTTACATAATAAAAGCTTAAAAATCATTTTATAAATATAATTTTATGAATACTATGACATCCAAATTTGTGATTAAACTGAAACATTTGTGCACATGAATACATTTCTTTAATTTTCCAACACACCAATTTTTGAGTTCTTGTTAGACTTTAGTAACTTTCTATCCAACGGTGTGAAGTATATTTTTAGGACAGTGTAAGGATATATCAGTTAACGAGGACATAGAAATTAAGTAAAGCATTTTTTTAACCAACAGAGTTGAGCAATGATAGCTACAGCACGGTGGCGCTGGGCGGGGAGGAAGGTTCGCCCGCGGGCGGCGGCGCCGCGGCCAGTGCGCGCTTCGCCCCCACGCCGCCATACCTCCGCGCACACTCGCCTCCCCACGCACACTACCACTATCCGCCTGACCACCTCGTTTACACTAATATAGGTAAGACCCTATCACCACTACACCACTACGGCATACACTACACTACTACCACGGTACGGGGGAAAGATTTGATTGCTTGTTTGTTTGTTTATTTGTATTGAATAGGCTCCGAAACTACTGGACCGATTTGAAAAATTATTTTAGTTTAGAAGCCGACATTATCGGTCATGGATATAGGCTACTTTTTTTACACATATAGGGGAGTCAGCTAGTGAGTTATAAAAAGGTGGTCTGTTTGTTATAATTTGTCGGCTATTCACATTTTTAAGTATTCGGACATGTATCGTATGATGCACGTTGGTAATTAACTATGTCTACATGTTACTGCTAACGTGTGGTCACACACACATGCGCACACATAGAGCGAGAGAGAGAGGTAGAGCGAGACAAACACGCGCACACGTATGCACGCACGTGTTTGCATAGACACACATAATAAAAATAGATTTGTTTACTTTAATTGCTGATTAATATTTTCATAAATTCTGTTCCAAGATAAGCGTAATAATGATGACATAGTTTTTAACTATGCCGCTGTCTGCGAACATATCAATTATAAAATAGTTTTGGTTGAATAAAAACCTTGTAAAATATTTGTCGGAAGTAATTCAAGTTGTTTGTAAACAGTAGATAACCAAATGTCTACGGGTGTGCTATTTGTCAGCTATTCTGTCTTAAAAGGTGACGAGATGTCATGAAGAGTTCACAGTTTATAGAGTTTTACTATAATAATGTTTAAGAAAACAAGGTGGATCTGAAACCATTGTGAGAAAAGCCCAGCTGATAATTATGGTTCGAGATGACGACTCGTCCAATAAAAGGAATATCTTAATAAACATCGAATTAATTAATATTCCCCGCAAAGCGCTCACAATGTAACAAGAGTTCAATTAATCTTTCGCAAAAGGCGTCGGTAATTTGTAACAGTTATTAACTTAACGGTCGATCGAGGCAAAAACTCAAGATTCAAGATTCAATGGGAACGCATGGACAAATTACACAGGTATGGTCAGGTTTTGTATATACTGTAGGCATGCCGCCAGTGACGCTAAATTCCAGTTCCATAAATACTAAAAATCCTAGAACCATGTCCTGTAATTATGTCGGTCCAGTGACAGATGAGATGTATTTACGTTATAATCGACGTCGTCTCATGATGGCGCCCGTAAACTTCACACTCTGCTAAAACAACATATTTGTCTCGGCAAAAGTATTATCAAAGTAGGCGCTTTGTGAAAGACTGCCGTTATTACGAGTATCAGAATGTAGCAGCCGCACTATTGATATCTCTTTCCTCTCGATACCGAACCGTGCTTGACAGTAAAGGACGGATGTATGTCGCCATGATCAATGGGCGAAACAAGGTGTAGTGACGTAGACAGGATGCTCGGGCGCAGCTGGTTGGAACTTTAAAGTTTTTTTATTATTTTTTTCTTTTAACAAACAAAAAGAAGATTGGTTTCGCGCGGTTTAGCTTGGAACGACCCGCGCCTGTTTCCGTAATGGGAACGGAAAATGTTAATGAGCTCACGTCTATACGAGTGAAATTATATGCTTGCTTCGCTGCGGGGCTGTAATTTGTAGGAATTATAGTTTTGAATGCCGACAATTAATTAGTTAAAACACTCATCGAATAAACAGACAATATAATAATTTAGGTACCTGCTTTGATATTATATCACAATATGTATTTTTGGAACTGTACCTTAGGTAACTTCTTGGAAAAAATATAACAAGAAACTTCTTTTAACATTTCTATTTACATCTACAGCAAGTTCAAGGCCTATACATTAGGCTTTAATACTGCGAACGCGATCAAAAATCTAAAGGTATCATCGAAGCGTCGTCGCAATAGACTCGTTAACATCCACAGTTTAAAAAGCAATTAAAATCAATCAAGCGTTCCGAGCCAACCCTCGCCGCTCAGTCTGCGGCGACGGTTAGATAATGAAAACATTATGCTCGCATGTCGTATCTCATAGCCCGAGGCGGTCGGGTACTTCTGTACTTCTAATATGTACCATGGCAAACGAAAAACTATTTGCTAGCTAGCATTTCTTAGTAGCAAGTTACGAGTGGTCTACAAGAGAATAAACGAAAGATAAAAAATATGTACCTTTTTAAAAGGGGAAGCAAATGTCATCGTAACTTTTTTTTTAAACTAGCAAAAAGCATCGAGACTATCCGTACCAGGCGTGAATAACTTAACAAATCGAAAATGATCATTTTTCAGGGCAGCCATTTTTAAGTTTAAGTTT
>DWPQ01002820.1:0-10176 GCA_018251795.1 Perichares adela | reverse complement strand
GGACTGTCATTACCATACATTTTTAAAATGGCGTGAGCGTGAACGGTTACCGCTAAGATTTTTGTCTAGGGGCTCTGTATGGAAGACCGACATTTAAACCAAGGCTATCACTGTGTTATAATTATAACGAGCTGTTAATTAGATCAATAAAAGTGAACGCTAGTAGATCATTTGTAAGACGACTATTATCATATCGCAATTAGTTGTGTAAGAAATTATTATGAGACATAGTTTAAGCATACTGAATGAGCTTAATCGAACAAGGATAAAGGGAGGCGAAGGTATTTAAGCCAGATTTTAAGTTTTTTTTTTTGTGATTCCCAACCATAAACAACGAAAAATATTTTTCAGGGATATCGACTTATACTTGTTTAAACACGGCATACCTACAGATTGAAGGTAAGTGAAGATGTAATCCCACTTGTAAATGCCCATCTATGCTTCACTTTCAGTTCGGTACAATACCGTTCACCGAGTTATTTTAAAATTGATTACTTACGTGAAGCTATGGGTGACGTAGCTATTATCACACGTTAAAACTAAATGTAATAAAATAAAAACAATATCCTTCAACTTTATACATTACCTACTATTTTTGTCTATTTAATATTCTTGTACACACACATAGCCACAAATGAATACTAATTTGTACAAGGATTCAGTAATCTAGCATTTACGTGTTACTTATTTATTTTGTAGCATAATTTGAAATGTTGTGTCTAAGTCTCTATACAGTCAAAATGTTAAGTGACTCAGAAGATTATATTTTAATTTTTTCTTTTAAATAGAAAATAAATTACCTTTATTCTCAGATCGTCTGGGTGGCGCAGGCGCAGGCTTCGCCGCAACGTAGGCTAGGAGCGCGCATGCGCAGACCAATATCATAAGTCGCGCGTACGACATGCGTGCGTCTTCACTATCAACTGCAAGCAGCCGTATTGTCGGCTACACGTGTAATTGATTGTAGTAATATCAAGTGTGAGTTCGTTCAGTTCCATCGCACTCGTAAATCTTGAGCGTATGCATTATAATAGCTAGTTTATTCACACCTTTACACATTGATATAGACACAACATGTTTTACATTCGATAATTCAGTGAAAGAATGAAGTGTAATGAAGTTCGATGTGTAATGTGTAATGTTCGAAGTGTAATGTTTATAAAAATAATTCATAATTATTATAAAATACATTGATATGTTTCAAATGCTTGGAATAATACGAGATTAGAAATTACGATTTTTAGGGTTTAAGGGAACGGAACCTTTATAAGATCACTTTGTTGTCCGTCTGTCTGGCTGGTTTTTTTATGAGTACAGTTCCGAAGTTTCATTGTTTCCCTTGCATTCGTAAATGAGAACTTATCATTGTATTATTATTAGTATAGAAACAAGTATTATGCAGCTGTTTGTTTCTAATTTACATTTTCTGTTGCCTTGGCGGCCTGTATTACGCTGACAGAGATTTTATGCAGAGATTATAGAAACTCAAAAACGTCACTGATTACAAGACCACGCAAATTGACAGGCCACGCCAAATAGATTTCAATTAAACGATTAGACTTTAGTAAACAACAAAATTTTCAAGTAGTTATAATTAGGTTTGCGTAAAGATTCAAGTGTAATTAAATCTATTTATGTGAAGGTATGAAATCACAGGCCGTAAAGTGTCAAATTACAAGTAAAAAGCGAGGAAGGTCTTCATATTTAGCGATACAGGTGAAGCGGCTAGCGGATGAAAATCTAAATCTCCATAATGAATTAATAGACGCAACAGATAAACAACACCAGGAAATGACTAGAGCGATTGAGCTAAACGAAAAATACATAGATTTGACTACACAGCTACACAAAGCGAAGTCAGAAGCCTGCGCACTCAGAGATTCAATGAACCAACTGAAACTCGTGTCAGAAACTCAATAAAATGCGTCGTATTTATAACTACAGCATAAAATCTTTAGAATCAGACAATGAAATGCTGAGATACCAAATTATACTGTCCAAAAGAAAGCGGGAAGAAGCTAGCGCCAATGCCGAAAATCTGGCAGAACAGAATTACTATTTGGAAAAAAATCTCGCGGAAGTCAATAACGAATTATTTAAACTGAAATGTGAAAACGCCCTATTACTTAAAAATGTTCAAGAGAGTTAAAATATGATATCATATTTTTTTTTATTCTCAGCTAATACGATAGCATGCCGAAAATGTCTTGAATGTAAGCCTTTATCAGCTTGAAGGTCCTTCAAAATATTGTCTTTTATAAATAGGACAATAGTAAGTAATGACTGAAAGACTTAAATAAATTGTAAAAGAATGAAGATCTCAACCGAAGTAAAATATCTCGTAATACTCTGAAACTTTAAGGAAAAGTATCGGAAGAATCTAGATGTGGATTTTGACATGTAACTTGAAACGTTTTCAAGGACCACTGAACGTCGTTAACGGGAACAGCAGTAAAACTATAGGTTAATTTACATTTACTATAATTGGTTGATTACTCTGATTAATAGATTAATCTGATTGATTGGTTAATAAAATTCTCAATGCTCGGCAAAAAGATAAGGTGTGATTGTTCTCCAAGAGTTCCAGGAGTACTAGAATCTTAAAGGTGCGATATTTTAACAAAAAATAACTCTACTGACAATATTTCGAAGCAGTAACTGAGACAGGAGAAATACGCATAGACGTCTTTTTGAGCGGCGTAAGCAAGTGCTAGTTTGGTCTTCTCGTGAATGTTTTACTGTAATTATTTTAGACAATTCATCAAAATAATCTTGCTTGTCAATGCTCAAATCCACTGCAGAATTAGTTAATTTATACTATGTAGATCTATGCTTCGTCGCCTATACTTTTTTCATAATTTAATAACAATTTAAGCGCAGTTAGTCCTTTTTGTAGTTTTTGAACGTGTCGAGTATGTACAAATTTGCAATTATTTCTTTGTATACGCCAACATTTTATACGATTAATGATATTACATCAGTATTTTTTTACTTATTCGTTTTAATTTATGCGTTTTAAAGAAATAAAAAAACTATAATTTCGTATTAAGGCGATTTTTTATGTCAACAGCCGTCAAGTAGTCAGGCTTTATGATAAGCTGTCACGGACATCCACAGACGTTCGTGACACCAAGGGCATCGGCGACGCGTTGCCGGCTAAGGGCGTGGAAGAATCCCTTATTACCAGCTATTCGACAGGCACATACTACAACCGAAACACGTCGACACATTTCACGGTTTATTCTAAGATTGTCAGTAAGGAAACCAGGCAGCTAAAAAAACCCCTTCTAAATCCTTTACACTTTGGGTTTTCCTCTTCCATTCATCCATCCATCAGCTCTTTAAAGTCCACTGTTGTACATAGGCCTCCTCTAAAAAGGACAATAATCAAATCTCGAAAAATATTATAAATGCGAATGTATGTTTGTGTGTGACGTGATCACGGCCAAACCACTGAACCGAGGAATTCATGGGATGAAAAGACGATACTTTCTTTTCCCTTTTTTTAGTTTTTCCAGGAATTTCGTTGTTGTGCAAGATACATAAAAACAATGTTCTACAAAAACAATGTCCTCATCCAGTGACTGCTTCTCCGGGCAGGACAAATTTTGCCGGGTCTACTAATTATTGCATATGAAGACTTTAGTGTATGAAAGTGATATGTCGCATTTCTGGATTTTCGCTATTCTACGCATGAATGATGGTTATATGTGCGTACAAACAATTTTAAACGTTAAGTTAAATTAATTTATTAAATGAAATAAATTTCAACAAGTGTAATCTTAAAACACGTCTTTTTGAAATATCCTTAAATGCTTATGCGTAACTTTGAACTCTATTTCCTGGAAGCTAAATTTTGCGACATAACACCTTCGTCCACTCTTGTTATGTCAGTGTTGAGGAAAAACATAACTTTGTTGTAAAAAAAAAAACACAATAAGCTTAATACTATTTATTTCCAAGTCGCGTATTAGTTTAAACGCTTAAATGTACCTGTTTAAAATAAAATAATAAAAACATCGACACCTAGATGACGTCAATGAAAGAATCCTACTCAAATTATTATAATTAAAACGTCTTAGTCCTCTATGGATACTTCGGACTGCTATTCAGAACATAAAATGGCTGCATTGCCACTTAAAATAATCAAGTCAAAAATCTTGCCATATCTTGCCACTTCTCATTACAGTCCTGGCGTATGGCAACCCATATATATAATATACTTGATATTATATCAATAATATGTTACGCAGCATTACTCGTTCAAGTCTGGAATAAAAGAAATCATTCAATCATCACAATTTTACAAAACCTTTCGAAATCCTCCAATCCGCACCTCCACCAAATAGGATTATTCACACTTATCTATTCAATATGTTGAATAGACAATCAATCTATTGACGTCACATTCACGTCTCAATTCAATCATAGACCTTAGAAGACATCATTTTGACGTCCACTAAAACGATAATATTTATTATACCAGACCATAGACAATAATCTGTAACGTTTTTCTCAAACATAATTTACATAGAGCATTAAACATACAGTAGGGGAGCCATAGTTGTGCCTGCAAGTGCGAATGTTTAACAAATAAAAAGAGGGTATAGATAACTAAACTTAATCATCGCAAAACAGAAACAGATAGGATACCTCATCCGCTTTCTCTTCTTTTTCCAAAGGACACAGACTACCTTCCCTAATATAGTATAATAACTATGATAAATTACAGGTTTACTGCCAAGGTACAACTCTAGACCTCTCTAAACCTACACAGGTAAGGAAAGCATCCAGAAAATTCTTATTTTTAACAGTCAAGAGAGTACATGTATACGAACTTTTGGCTACGTTTCCGGGATTTCAATTACCATACAAACCACCAACTGGGATTTTTTTACCGTTAAAACTTCATGTTTGACTAAATTCCCACCTTATGGTAAATTACTATCTATCTTAAATGGTAAAGGTAAATATTTCTAAGTCGATCACAAACTTCACTCAACACTGATTTATTAACTTCAATATTCAATATTCGTTACGGTTACTAAAAAACTGTTCTTCGTTCCTAGCAGTCTTTTAAACGACACAAAATACAAAAATCTGGAATTAGAACAATCATCTGCATTTGCATCGCTTATTCCCCATACAATACACATTGTAGCATTCCAACAACAGCTATGACAATATCTATTACATGTATAACGCATGAAAGTAATCAAGGATTTCACATCAATCAATTGCCATAAATATAAATCATCGTATAAACACAAGCGCTGTTGTAACATTATTTTCAAGTGTGCATGTATACATTATTATTTCAATGAACTACGTAGTAATAAAATACTCGCCCATTTGAATGTTGTTTTTTTCTGATGAACAATTTGCTGTTGGTCCTAGCGACCTTTACAGCTCCACGTGGACAGAATTTGCATGCTGTCTATGCCCCTAACAGTAATATCATTAAAGTCGCTGTTTGCTGAATATATGTATGAGAAATGTATATTATGTTGGCGTTAAATGAACAAATAGCATAAGTAACACATGACAGAATTAGCTTCTTGGAAAATTAAAGATGCAGAAGTATTTCTGCCATGTCCTTGTAGCTCGGAGCCAGCATACGAGCTACGGTATCCTCCTGCCTGTCGTAAGAGGAGATTAAAAGGGACTTTCGGGGTTGCGAACAGCTAGACTGGGAGCTCGAACCTTCCACCAGCAGCCCCGAGAAGGATGACGGTACGCGTGGCCAGGTACAGTGGTGAATAGGAACCATTTGCGATGGGGTATTGAGTCCCTCGCGGGTAGAGCCCAAAAGTACGGGCATCACGCTCAGAGGACTCCGGTTGCATTCCATTGGAAATCCCGGAGTCCTCCACTTAACACCGAGAAAGGCCACGGGGGGTTTAAATGCGGTCAAATCCCACATACCCTCGTCACAGTCAACCTTTTGAAGGTTTCATCCTCGTGAAAGGGTATTTCTGTCTAATCATAATCATGTGTATTAAACCACACATATGGTTCAAGATGGCTTGTTTGTCTCACGTTTACGCCTTTATCGGTAAACAATTTTCGAAATTCGAAAATCAAAAATATACCCTCGCAACTATTTCAGCCAGTATGTTCAAAAGCGGAACGTTCCACAGACAATAGCCGCGTCACCTAACATTCATGTTGTCATGTTCTCGTGAAACCCGGATATAGCTCTGTACCGCTGTGGCTGTCCGGATGTGACTCTACATCCGGACTCCACCCGGACTATAGAGTAATATCCGTCCCAAACAGGTCTGAACAACATAACGATCATTGTACAAATAAAATCCTGCTCTGCCCTGCAAAGCGTCACACATTCAACGACTGACCCTTTCTAAAGGGATAACACACGCATTTCTTTTACTTCCAAACACCAACAACAAATACTTACCAAACAGTACCCATACAGACTTAGTGAAATCAGAGGTATTTCACATTAATAACGCACCCATCAACTCTAGACCTGTGAAATAAACCTGTAGCATGTGTTAAGGAAGTTTAAATTAAAAAACAACTTTATCATCTAACCCTGCAGATATGTATATATCTCAATCAGTTAATTCCTTCGAGAGGAATGTAAAATAATACAACTTGTCTCTGTAATTCTTCCCCTTGTTTCACCTCCCTTTCCTACTTATGACTGTTTACATTTTTTTTCCTTATCTTGTTGACAATTCTGTGACACATTGCGTAACATGTATTAATTTTTCAATAGTACATTACGATACGAGCGACCTAAGTGGTCCGAGCGAAGCGAGGGTGCTAAACGTAGTGCAATGATAGACCACGTAGGTCACAAGTATCGTAATGTACTAGCACTGTGTGATACAAACTCACGAACGGACGCGACCGTGCGTAAAGTGCGGGTTTAGGTTACACTGTGCTATAATATATTCTACCTCTGCCCATCAATGTTCTACAATGTTTATTCTATGCTACACGGTTGTCTGGAAGAGATCGCTCTAAGAGATAACATCGCAGATTGTTTATACTGTTAAATTATGTGTAAAATATTGTTTTAGTAATTTATGTGGTGTACAATAAAGAGTTATTGTATTGTATTGTATCTTTACATAGTACAAATTGAAGTCGATTCTATTATCTACCCACTGTTATTGTTAATGAACTGTTCATGAACCCCTCCCCTCTGGATCCACTTGGCCGACCTTGGCCGAGGGTATCACGTGACACTGCATCATTTTAAAAGGATACTGACACATTTCTCGGCATGCCGCACATTGTTGAATCGGACGAGGGCCTTGCCCTGAGCAACCAAGTTCACCAATTGCACCTCGCCCACCTCCTGCATCTTCTGCCTCAAGGCTTCCACACTCACGGAAGGCGGCAGCTACGGGTACACAAATTAAGCCAGTTTCAATATTTTATGTCTGTATGTATATATGTATATGATATGTATTTGTATTTAATAGTGTATGATAATATCATCTATATACATATATATTTATATATTTGCACGTCTACCTACACTTCTTTCTTACTCTATTTATGTCCTCTGCCCAAAGGTTGTCTGGTAAAAATTGCTACCCTAGCGATAAGATCGCCTCTAGTGTATGTTATATGATGTTTGTTATATCTATTTCATTATGGTGTGCGCAATAAAGTATATTGTTTTGTATTGTATTGAATTGTATGTTTGAGAATTAAAATACAGGCAGTCCTCGAGTTACGTCGCTTCGACTTACGTGGTTTTGAATTAAGTCAAACAATTATTTGACGCTATTCCTCAAAATACGTCAATTGTTTCGACTTCCGGCATACGAGAATTCACTTTTCGCGTGTAGGAATTAGTACTGCGCACATGCCGCTGGCGATTTTATTTAATTAATTTACGTACAACTGACAATTAAAATATAATTTATTCGTTTTCTTTTGCATCTTTTACAGATTTTTTATTACATATCTATGTGAATTCAAAACTTACTATACCACCTAAACCCTTGTATTATTAAAACTACACACATATACCAATTAACTATTAATTTCGTTAATTTTATGTCTTTGTGAAACCTAAACCTTGAGTTTTACACGTAGACATATGAAAAAATAAGTCTTGACTTACGACGCGTATTTACAGAACCTAACATGCCGTAACTACGAGGACTGCCGGTACATATCTGTATGTCACACAAAATATGAACGCACTTCACACAAAGTTTCACACAAAATTATGTGCATCATCATAATCACAACCCATAAATTATCCCACTGCTACGTATTTTAGGCTGCCTTACTTTCTCTATATATAAAACCTTATTATGGGAAACCGAGGGTCAGGACTAGTCAGGAGTGGCACAGTTACGTGATGGGGATGATGAGTATTTATTTACGACATAAGCTGTACTCACGTTTGCAAATATGACCATCTCCGAAGTATTTTCGGGAGGAGCATCCTGATCTGAAATATTAAAGATAAAAGTTAATTTATATCTATTAATGTTAACGTCCGATGATTGTAGTGAAGAACGCCTCGGAGATGCCTGTGGTGTTGCAGACGTCCATGGCCGTTGGTGAGTGCTTACCATATAAAAAAAGGTCAACCCCCCCCTCCCCAAATTCCCTCAATATAGTTTTTTTTTTATACAAATTCTACAATATTTACATATTTTAATTACTAACTTCAATAAATGTTAAATTAAGTAATAAATTATATTGAACAGGTTTTTTTCTTTGGATTCTATTACAAACCTCTCTGTGTGTTATTTCTGAATGTTTGTGCCTCATTCGGCGGTTGACTATTCGGCAGATGAATATTCTGCGGTTGAACATGCGGCGGTTGAATATTCTGCGGTTGAACATTCGGCGGTGCAAAATTCCGCAGTTGAACATTCAGCGCTTGAACATGCGGTAGTTGAATATTCGGCGATTGAAAATTAGGCGGTTGAACATGTGGCGATTGAACATTCGGCGGTGGAACATTCTGCGGTGGAACTTTCGGCGGTGGAACATTCAGCATCGGTAAGGGTCCCGTATTACTTGGCCCAGGAGCCAACTGAAATAAACGATTTCGAAGGAGTTTATTTATTTGTTACAGATTCATAAGTAAACTTGTCGACGGAACATAATGAAATGATGTACACAAATTTTTAAGAGTTCTTTTCAATCTTTCTAGAAATATATTAATAAAACATGTTTTCAATTTCCTTAACAATTTTTAGTTATATTATTTAATTTACTTCTTAAAACATGTCAAGGCAAGCATTATCTAATTAATTAAATTGGGAAGCATTGAACAATAATGGCCTTTCAAAGTTGAGGGTAGACGCAATAAATGTGGCATTAATGCAACTTGGATCTAAATCAAACAATATAACAAAACAGGCTCGAAGTATATAACCTCTATATCCTCTATAACCTATATATATGTATATAACTCCTAGCTCACTCCCCTTAAGTGTAAAAAAGTAGCCTATGTTCATGAGGGATAATGTCGGCTTCAAATGGTAAAACATTTCTTCTAATCGGTTCAGTAATTTCGAAGCCTATTCAATCCAAATAAACAAACAAATCTTTCCTCTTTATAATATTATTATATATAAATTATAAATTATTGAGGGTACCTCGGGTTTTTGTTTCAGGTTATCACCGACAGATTTATTTCTCCAGGCAAAATGTTCCTTTACTTTGTCCTTATTTTTACATTCAGCAATTCTGTGACCTTCCTCACCACACGCAAAGCAAAGCCCATTCTTTGCCGCATGGTGTTGTCTCACTGGCAATATGGATAGTTTTTTACTCGACCAAGCTTAAATTGAATAATTAAATTAATAAATTAATTTTCAGTAAAACACAAGCCTTGATAAATACAGGTAGTCCACGTACTGGGACGTTGGGTTCTGAAGATACACGACGCAACTCTAACTCGAGACATAATTTTTCATATGTTTACTAGCTGACCCCGCCAACGGTGTTTCGCCATATAAAAGCTGGTGTAAAAAAATGGGGGTTGTTGATAGAAAGGTGAAAATTGGGGGTAGTATGTAATTTTTGGTGCCACATCATAAAAAATTGTCGATGAAATAAAAAAAATAATGTCGAGTGTGGGCCCCCCCAAATAACTTAGGGGTATGAAAAATAGTTTACAACCTATTCTCAGGCCTATCGATTATATCTATAAAATTTCATAATAAT
>DWPQ01002819.1:0-10176 GCA_018251795.1 Perichares adela | reverse complement strand
CTTAAATTTACGATCCAAGTAATGGTAATCGTCTGGATCATCATGGATATGCATCTATGCTGTTTGCATAGAGTACCATAACAATATGTTTAATACTAATATGCGTGACAACATTGAATTGTTAGCTTTATTTGATAGGGTAAATAATCTTGCAGGAACAAAAAAGAAAGCCAATTAAATTTGCTCTGTTTTCTGTTTATAACGAAGCATATAAAAATATTTATGACAATACCACAGATGTAGAATAATACAGTACTTATTGCTATGTCTCTTACTAATCTGTGATACCTGCTGTACCACAGAGTATATTAAACATACAGTTAAAATATGTAGTAATAGAACTGTTAATTTAGTCTGTGGTGGTTGGAGAATGAAATATAATCGAAAATAATTTTTTGTGACTTTTTGTTGACTTGATTTTGACTGGGCGTGTAAATCACAATTTAAAGAATTATGTGTATATTCAATTTCGTCGTAAATTCTTAGTAAAAGCAGCGGTTTGTAAATTACATGAAATGCATTAAAACTGTTATGATCTGAATGTATGTTTTCCAAAATCGATTTTGGGGAAACGTTACTCACAAAGTTCAGTGATGCCGGAGCAAAGCAATGATTATCGTGTTGTAGTTTTTGGTGCAGGTGGTGTTGGGAAAAGTTCTCTGGTTTTACGTTTTGTCAAAGGGACATTCAGGGAATCTTATATTCCGACGATCGAAGACACATATAGACAAGTAAGTACGACGTCTTGCTATATTATTGTTTCATCAATGATCAATAAAATAAACAAGTTTTATTTATGAAATTCATTTACATAAATAGAGTTGGTATTTGTGGACCACAATAAGGTAAAATACTAATTAAGTAATTTTAGGGTGGGTTTTGACAAAAGTCTTTAACGTCGTATGATTCTAAGTAATGTCTGTTATGAAAAATATCTTTATATACCTTAAAAAACATGTTATTATTAATGAACTATTTAAATTCGCAATTGGAAAAAAATATTGTAATTAATAGGCTTTTAGAGACTTAGTGCTCTTTACCATCTGATGCAAATCACAACTTTCCATCTGGTGAGATTGTAGATAAGCATTAACATAAAATGAGTAATTATAGAATTAAAGATAAATAAATAGATATACTTCAACTAGAAAAATTCAGAAATTAGATTAATAATGTTACAAGTAATATAATGGGGATTAAAAATAGTGGTGCACCTGTGTTTTTGGCATTATTTAGGGTCAATATGAGTAAATAAATAAAATAAATACACTAAACTGTTTTGCAAGCTGCTTCTGATAGAAAGTGTTCAGTAAAACAGTAAAGAATTCATATTCAGCATTATTATTACAATTATGTATGTTTTTTAGTTGCATGGATATTTGACCATTAGAACCAGATAATTAAAGATATTTTAATATGTTGTTTTAATTTTAAACTAATCTTTTCAAAGGACCACATTCAACTACTTATGCATTATGAATACACATGTGTCCTAAACTGGCACAATTAAACTAAATTAATATGTACGACATATGACGACCCCATAGCCTACTTGGTAGTGACCTTGCCTGCGAAGACAAGGGTCCCGGGTTCGATTCCCGGCCGGGGCAGATATTTATTTGACAGATAAATATTTGTTCTCGGGTCATGGGTGTTAGTGATGTGTTATTTGTGTTGTCCATGCCACCCGCGACACAGGGAAGCCTAGTGCGGGGGTATGAGTGTGTTAGCGTTTGTTTATTATGTGTAAATACTTGTTTGAGATTATTTATGATTCTGAACAGTTATTTAATTAAAAACAGTACTAAACTGATGAGTATCAAATATGGTTTCATATTGGTATGTATGAAGTACTTATTTAATGGATTTCAAGTTTAGGTTTAAATGTTCTTTGTTTTCATAACATCTGCAGTTATCTGCAGCTGAGATCTATAATATACTTCGACATTTAACCAACTTATGTTTCAAGCTTAGACAGTCTTTGTATTTTTAAACATTATTTTGACTCAGCCTAAGCTTAGGCTTCTTTAAGGCACAATTTAAGTGACTTATGAAAATCTTAAGCTAATAACTGTACAATGACAAGCCGCAAATAAAAGTCTGAAATAAGTCTTAAGTGCAGTTTACAGATTTCACCCCTACATGAAACCATGCCATGCCTACAAGCACTGTGACAAGTGTACAAAAATGTGATTACTTTTACTCAAACAAATCATAATTCTATTTTACAGGTAATAAGCAGTAACAAGACAATATGCACATTACAAATAACGGACACAACAGGCTCTCATCAATTCCCAGCTATGCAACGATTGTCGATAAGCAAGGTATTGTAATTACTCGTCTTATTTACTATTTTGTTATTGTAACGCTTCTTTAGGAGTGTTAAGCACTTATCTTTTAATTGGAGTGCAATCAGATTTAAAAATTTATATGTTAAAGTTAAAACTATGGTTTAGAACAATGTAGACTTATTGTACAAACTACATTCTTATCTAATATTACAGGTCTAAGTCAAGTGTGATCCTATAAAGAGTAGTAATCCTATTATTAAATCAATGTTGCGTTCATTGCATTATGTTCAATGATAGCCTTCTTATGATGTCAAACAATGTTATCTAAACAAGAATACTAAACAAGTAGACTTTAATCTGATAAATGGTTCTCTTTTCTTAAAATAAAGTGAATCTATGGTAAACCCATTAAGCAATTTATCAGTTGAAAAGACTACATCGTTATGTGGTGAAAATCACTCCAACCATTCTAAAATCCTGTGCATGTCCTAAGGGCCTTGCTGAACAGTCAATACCACCCAGATTTAACAAATTAGGACTTGTATTTGGTGGTAGGTTTATCTTCAGTGACTTACTGGATTATTTGTTTAACAACTCTTGTGGCATCACAGTGAAATATCTTTACGTTTCAGTGGAGTTATAAAGAGCTAACTATTATTCTGATGTGGGTTATTTTTTGGCTGTCATCGATTTGGTTGAGATCTTTCATTTTGCCGATGTCTATAGATGGTAGTGAGTTAGTGACCATCACTAAATTTCGATTCACAAAATTTTAGCTCAAATTTCTGGTATTTGACAAATATGTAAATTTAATTCCAGGGTCATGCTTTCATTCTTGTTTATTCAGTCAGTAGTAGACAATCATTGGAAGAGCTGAAACCAATATGGCAGACAATAAAAGAAATAAAAGGTGCAGATTTGCCAAACATACCAGTGATGCTGGCAGGTAATAAATGTGATGAAAGCCCAGAGATCAGGGAAGTTTCTGCTGCTGAAGGCCAAGCGCAGGCACAGACTTGGGGAGTGTCATTCATGGAGACATCTGCAAAAACTAACCATAATGTCACACAATTGTTTCAGGTATGTCCTTTTGCTTTATTGTTTTGAATTGAACAGTTCCAGAAATCAAATCATTTATATTTCACCAGCTGAACATTATTTTGCTATATAAAAGATTTGTTGTTAAAAATTTTGCAATTAAAAAATAGAGGTTGGTGATAGAAGGGTAAAAATTATTAATTAAATTAAGTCGGATGTATTTTTTAATGCATGAATAAAAAAAGTTAAACTTAAAAAAAAATTTTTTGGGTAGACCACCTTTATCAGTTAGGGTGTGAAAAATACATATAAACCTATCTCTCAATAATTCTATAATATAAATATATCAGAGGAATCAGACCACGAATGCAACTTCATTTTATACAAGATAATAATATCAATTAATATAATCATGTAATGTATAGACACAAACACAATTATGTCATGTTTATCTCATGAGATTGACACACTTCTATTTTCCATGATTCTAGGAGCTTCTCAACATGGAGAAAAATAGAAATGTTTCTCTTCAAGTTGATGGGAAGGGTAAGAAAAAGAAGGACAAAGTGGTCAAAGAAGGTGGAGAATCATCAGCTGGTGGACGAGAGAAATGTCTCATTATGTAACATGACTGTGATCACATTTGTCTACTAATGCAGTTTGAAGATTCACATTATTGAAAAATGTAAAGTAATAAGCAATAATATGTTGCTACCAGGAACTTACTATCTGAATTGATAATTCCATTATGAAGATACTATATTGCTCTTGACTTTAAAATAGTCATTGTATATTTAAAATGTAATGGATTCTAATAATAATACATTGTTGCCAAATTCATGTCATGCCTGTTGCTTATTACTAATTTTTAAGTTGCAGAACAAATTGGTACATAGAGTGTATACAAATTTTACTATGTAATATCACTAACATAGACCTGGAGCAACCAAAATAAATACCTTTATTATTATATTCTGTTGCATAGTGTCACAGCTTGTGTCCTGTGTTATTGTGACATTACTACAACTCAAATATACGTAGTATAGATTATAAACAAGCACTGCCTGTGTAGGCAAGTAAGAAGGATTACTTCTCTATTCTATTTATTATGCATTTTGCATTTTGATTCTAGTCCGTAATCCATAGTTCATACAGTTTTAATGGCACCTATTTATAAGGCCGCATTTATATTAGTAATATTGTTATGCCTATTATTATATATTTCTTTATTCTGTGATTGAAGTTCACTCACGAAGTCATTATACGAATACGTACTTGAATGTATATATTTTGCTAATGTTAGAAGTCACTTTATTTACACTAGTTACATATTAAATAATGACTGACACGACATTAAAGATGGATGTGAAAACATTCTCTAAGTTAGTGTGAAAATACAACGAAGTTTAGAAGTTTTTAGGACTAATTGTTGTAATTGACAGTTATACCTGCATTGTTTTTATTACAGTTATCTATAATATTAGTACCTGAAAATTGGGGGCGCGTTACACGGATAGCAGTAATTGATGTGCTTAATCAAATGCTTAACACTTCAAGTTGTCCGTGATCACAGCTTGAGTTGATCACATAATAAATTAGTTCAATAAATTTGAGTTTCCGTGACAATAATAATAAGTATGCTCAACGACAATTTCTGTTACTCTA
Organism: Perichares adela; assembly: GCA_018251795.1. Taxonomy (NCBI): domain Eukaryota; kingdom Metazoa; phylum Arthropoda; class Insecta; order Lepidoptera; family Hesperiidae; genus Perichares; species Perichares adela. The sequence continues at coordinate 5,179 of DWPQ01002819.1, read as the reverse complement.
TATTTATAGACATGTCCCATCCATGCTGTTGAATTTAAATTTGAATATGGAACAGACTGATGTAACACAAAATACTGGTCATGGCCAGTATGTGTTGCAACTGTATGAACTGAGCCCCTAGACAAAAATCTTAGCGGTAACCGTTCACGCATACGCCATTTTAAAATTGTATGGTAATGATAGTTACTTTGGAAAGATGATGTGCCGTCACGCCAAAAACCTTTCCGCAGGAACTGTCATTACCATACATTTTAAAATGACGTGAGCGTGAACGGTTACCGCTAAGATTTTTGTCTAGGGGCTGTAGTATCTGTGTTTAAAATGATCGACTATCGATAGTTTAAAGCTGTCCGTGTATGGTCAGCCTTAGTGTTACTTTGTTCACCAATTTTGGCTTTAAAGGAGGGAGTAAACCACTTTGATGGTGGTCAATTAAGTAACAATAACTTTATTGTGAGTTGACGGTATTGGAATTGGTAAAATATTTAAAATAGTTTAACCACAGTACAATAAGATGTAATACTATTGAGTCAGTAAATCAATGTTTTAAATAAGTTACATATTTGTAAGTAAAAAAAAAAAACATGTGTAGATTGACGAATTTCGTGTATAATTTGCTTAGTAATTGCACCTTTGTGCTATATGGCTGAAGTAAGGTAATTGACTTTAATTATATACCTGTGTACTTTAAAATTACTTATTTTGTGTCACGCTTTCGTCAAACAGTTGTGTGATATTGAGCGTTGAATTAACACGCAGCTTTAATTATTCTGTTTTCGTTTTCATATAGTTTATAGGTGTTAATTTTTAACCCGAGATTTTAGGTTAAATACTATGATGTCATCATAGGAACCAGACAGTTTCAACGAGATAGACCATTATGAAAATATAGTTTTTGCTTTTATACTATCGTTTATAAACAACGCTCCACGTTAATTATAATCTTAATCATTATTCTATAGAGTAGCTGTCGCTAGTTAATGATGCACTTTTTTTAATATCATTCACTTACATATCCAATTAGAGTTGTCCATAGTTTTACAATTTATCTAGTCTGTTGATTACTATTAATCGCGTATTTGATTCATAGTGAGGTATAGAGTAATGTTTACGTAGGGCGTATTGAAGTGTAAGGAAGGTAAGTGTGATCACGCTTCGAAAAGCAGTGAGTTCAGAATTATAAGCTAGTCAGTACGCATTTAATTATTTTTTGCTCGATACGAAATATTATTAGTTATATGTATTTGCTAATTTATACTTAATAAACAATTTAGGGTAGTTATGGAGAAATTGTTAATGCTGTATTGTTATATTGGACCAAAGTTGTGTGATGTTAATTCATGTAATTTTAAATATTTAGTTTGTTCGGTGTATGTAATGTTTATGTTACTCTCTTATCGATTCTCGATCAAAATATATGTTATCAGTTATTATATTTTTGTGACATTTGGGTTTCTTGTTTTTGTTGTATTTGTCACATTTTGTCACAGTGGAATTGTTATTGAGTATACTTGAAAGTGGAGATGTACCAAAGTAACTGCTTACGTTCTTGCTGCAGAAGGTTCGCGTTGTTTGACCACAAAGGCTTTAGTTTCTGCTTGGTATTTCTATCACTTTTCGATTAGTATTCTGAGTAAAAGTAAAAAATTAGTTCAGAATACAGAATATTCTGAAGTGATTCTTTACTTTTACAGTAGTTCAGAATTCAAATCGAAACTTTCAAAGTAAGGTTATTACCTTAGTTTCCCTATCGGCGTGAAGCTATAAAGTCTGCTAGGGCCAACAGCAAAATGTCCATCAGACACAACCTTACTTTTCTTTCGTGCTATTAATTTATCACTAGAGATTACGGAGGCGTGTATGAGTGAATTTTAACTTGCATCAAGTTTCGAGGGGCCAAAATGAACAGGGAGAACTGGAACACTCAAGGTCTTCTCTTTTGTTGTCACTCGTTCCAGGAATTTCGTGCATTTATTTATACACGACACCTTCACTAATTCGTTTAGGAATAAGCGCACCTAATTACTACGGTAATAACTTACGTTGTACTCTTTGAAGCCGTATGGACATCTTATTTGGTCGGTTGTCGTGGCAATTCAAAATCCGCATCTGGAATATTGGGGTAATATTTTTTAAAGTTAACCCTAGCTGTTAAATGTCATAGAATTATGGTAACTGATAGCTTATTCTTCCCTTCGATTCAATGTAACGTTTATATTGTTATAATAATAATGTGATATAATTACAGCGTAACATATATTGTGTGTTGAAATACAACTGTGTTAGTCTGTTGTCGGTACGTTTGATACAAAATCAATCATTGTTGAAGATACGCAAGGTGTTACAACAAAAGTATACTATACAATTATACATTTACTAATTGTAAGGTGCATTTGCTGTTGGAATACTTTTGTTGTGTACGTTTGATTACTAGAGGCCTTTTTGATAGCGGTGCGTAGCGTGTGCGGTAACCGCAAAGTTATGAAATAATGTTGTTATTCAATTACATCGATTGTTATCATCGCTGAAACGAAATAATGCAATATGTTGCCGTCGTATAATTTTCCAATGATGTAATATTGGAGCTTAATGACTGGGGTCCACTTTTGTATCAGTATAGTGTATCAAATCGATTCGTAGAGTCATATGACGCCATCGATGGTGACGTGAAATACTTGGTGATACGGCTATGATGGTTCAGTAATTGCATACATTCCATGTCTCGTATCTGAAACTCAATAAGGGATACATCGTATCATAATACGTCTCATGTTTAATTTGATGCATGACTGTGACGTTTTAATGCCATAAGTTGCTTCCCGATCATTATCGGTGTTTGTTGAATGTTGTAATTTTTTTATTTTGATGAATCTGAACACCTTTTTTTAACATAAATCACAATGAAATACATGGATTCTCGTGAACAGTCAAAAAGGCAGTATACTGAGTGCATTGTGTTGAAGTGACTTTTCGATATCCGCTAGAATAATTTAATGTATATCGTCGCTTTATTGTTATTACAATACAAAGAAAAAGGAATTTAAATAATAAATTTATAACAACATTCATAGATATTCTCCCTTTGAATGCGAAGCTTTGAGACAGCTTATCATGTTACAATGTCATAGTGTGATACAGAATTCTCATAAGATTATCATGTAGTTCTCTCTAACGTATCATGATACGGTATGAAGATGTTATTGCTACGCTATATTAAGCCTATACGGTAATGAGTCATAGTTGGTTTATAATGAAAAGTGGCCTAAATCAGTGTCCGTACTTCGGATACGCTACGGGAGAAAGTGATACGCTAATGATACAAACGCGGACCAAGCCCCTTTCTTCTATACTTTTTTATACTTATACCCGTGATGTGGGACTGCAGACTTCCCTAGCTAATTCATAATTTATTACCATTTTACATTTAAAATTTTGCTAAACTACTTCCATTTACACTATTTAACTTATCTTATTCTAAATCTAAAACTTGTCAGTACTTCTTACTATCTTATCTTTTTTATATAAAAAAAGATATTATTTCCAAACTAACGAAACTTTAATTATAATTGTGTTTGTTACCTTTATTACCTACTTACCTTCGAATAATAATTATTACATTATTACTAGCTTAAAATTTTCTCAATTTATGTAATCTAAATCTATGTAACCTTGCATGCTAGTCTTCGTAGAGTACCTAATAGCTTTTAAAACTTATCTAACTCGTTTACAGTGTATTAAATAAGGAAATAATACAAAATGTGCCCAAACAGCAACATAGATGGCAATAATACTATTAAGAAGTAGAATATCCGGAGTCGAATGTTAATAATAGTGTTCTATGATACAAGTATATCAATATGGTAAAATAATTGTAATGACTTGCAAGTAAATGCTAGCTTAAAGGTAAATTTCTCTAGGTTTTGATTCAAGCTAGCATCCAGTTTTTATTTTCATGTATACACTGGCCATTTTCATGTTATGAAAGTGTAGTTTAAGAAGAAAAAAAACATGTTTACTCCGGATAAACACGTGTACGTCACAGTACACTTACATAAAATCTGATTGGTTGTTCGAGTACGGCCATTTCTGTAAGTGTTCCGGAATTAAATTTTGAAAATAATACGAAAGAAACAGGTATGCAGGCAATGCACATTAGGCTAATTGGACATAGCTTGCTAATAATTAGAATTTGTCTAACATCTACGAAATGATTTTAAGAATTTGTTTAATTAACCAAAGAAAATTCTTTGAATTTTCTCATATACTTAACTCATAAACGAAATGTTGATGGAGTTTCTCTTTTGTATTGACAATATTAAAATAAATTCACCGGTTTCATAATTACAAAACTAATGTCCACAACGAACGTTGGTCTCTGAATTTAATTGATATAAAGAATCTTGCGAAAGCCCAATTATAACGAGTTTGTGAATTAGATTTTACCTCGATAATAATAGCGACTAGGTAGGATATTTCTGTATCGGGCCGTAAGCTCACGCAGCATTAGAATTTATAGCGGTAGGTTAGACGGACTTAGGCGCCTCATAATGGTCACGGATTTATATATTTTAGCTTGGCTCGGAGTGTGGAAAAGTTTATATAAAAATAAACCTCTGCTCATCCCATTTAGAGTGATAGTTGATCGTAGATGTACATATTATTAGTTTTGTTACAATGTTACCTATTTATTATGAGATTGCGAGTGTTTGTTGACCAATAGTAGTAACCTATAGTTTGTAAGAACTTACTATGATTACGAAATTAGAACTTGCTTCTTACCTATTTAGAAATTTGCATTTTGTATGAAATACCTACGCTTCTTTTATCTGAACTGAATACTTTAACTTTCTTTTAATTTTTGATTTGTCTAATCACTTCTCACTAAAACATCACCAAAATAAAATATGCGAAAACAATGTGATTTTATTTTTAGTACCTAATTAGAAGTTTTATTTTTGTGTACCAAATGTATCTTATACCTGAACTTATCATTTCACACAATACAGAGCGGTGTCAATCGAGCGCTGTTTGGCTTATTACGACCGCCGCGCTTTATATGGGCTCAGAGCCCCTAGACAAAAATCTTAGCTGTAACAGTTCAAGCTCACGCTATTTTAAAAATGTATGGAAATGACATTGGCTGCGGAAAGATTATGTGCTGTCACGCCAAAAACCTTTC
>DWPQ01002818.1:0-10178 GCA_018251795.1 Perichares adela | reverse complement strand
CAGGAATAGTTAATTATTAGGAATATTTTTCGTTAATTTTTAAAAGCAAACCACTAAGTTCTTTAATTAATTAATTTATTTATATTAAATTTTAGATACAATTGTCACAATAATAGTTTCTATATTTTTCGATTTCGATTTCGATTTCGATTCGATATCGATTATTGTGACAATATATACCAACGCCAAAAATACTTCTAATGTACTATTTTTAACACTATGATTTCTGTCTAATGCTATAAATCACTGAATGGCTCATAATATCGAATGCAAACGTTTCTAGTTTCAGGAAGTAACCCTTAGAATTTCCAATGTTCTGTCATTCGATATACATAATTAGTTCATCACGCATACAATTATTCAATGTGTTATGACGTCGATGGAAATTAATTGAAGTACGAATATTGTAGCTAATCATGTGTGTGAATGCTTAGAGTTAAATCATGTAAATTATGTTCATTATATAAAGGCATTTACATGTATTCAAGCAACTAAACTTAGAAGGCACTTATTACTTACTTATTACTTTTGGTTTGAAGACATTTGTCGTCACTATGATATACTTACTTAATACTTTTAGTTAAGTACTAGCTGATGCCGCAAACGTTTCTGCCATACAAAATAGCCTATGTTTATTTTCAGGCTCTATCTCTATCTCTTCTATCTACTATATCTATGCCAAATTTCATTAAAATCGGACCAGTAGTTTCGCAGCCTATTCGGTACAAATAAACAAACAATCAAATCTTTCCTCATTATAATATTTGTATAGACTAGCTGACTCCCTGGTGTTGCGATGATCGAGTATTCGAACGCCTGTTGTTCCTCACATAGCAAGTCACCTATCGTTGTGCTTTGTTTTGCTATGTAAATAATTTGTAACTATTACCCGTTTTCCCGTAGGAATGAAGCATTTTTCCGCGGTAAAAAGTAGCCTATGTCAGCTTGTAATGGTTAAAATTTCGTATCGGTCCAGTAGTTTCGGAGTCTATTCAATACAAAGAAACAAACAATCAAATCTTTCCTCTTTATTATATTTGTATAGACTAAATACTAGGTATATTATACTACTACTATTACTACTTACTAGGTATATTCTAGTATATCGTTAGATTTAGTACTAGTTTTTGGTTCAGCTCGCAAAACTAGAGGGTTTGTTGCAAAAACGAACCTTCTCTATAACATATCTCTGTTTCTATTACTAGTTAGCTGAGTTTAGTAAACTACTGTGGAACAGATTGAAAAACTGAACTGTGACGAAATTTACGCTAACAAGGAAAGTTTGGCGCGTCGGTGTTGCAGCTTTGAAACGGCAGAACAAAAGGTATATGACGAAAACCGTGGATTAACGAGGCAAAGAGATGGGACGAAAAATTATGATTGAAATATATGTAATATGTCCATCTCATTCTTTTACTGATAATCGCTGTCAGAGAGTAAGGGACGGCCAAATTTTGTCTATATGTTTTTATATCAATTGCCGATATACGAGCAGTCGATCAACCTAAGATATAGGTATAGTCATTCTCCCATAGTGAGAGCAGTGATAGCCTAGCGGTTGAACGTTTGTCTCCCAAACGGTATAGGTCGTGCGATTGATCCCGGCGCGCACCAATAATTTTCTAAGTTTTTTTTTTTTTTTTTCTGATGGACATTCTGCTGTTGGCCCTAGCGGCCTTTACAGCTTCACGCGGACAGTCTAAGTTATGTGCGTATTAGATATTAACTATCACTTGCTTTTCGGTGAAGGAAAACACCATGTGTGAAGTCTGCCAATCCGCACTTGGCCAGCATAGTGGACTATGACCTTAAACCCTTTCAGTGTGAGAGGAGACCCGAACCCAGCAGTGGGACAATTATGGGTTGTTATGTATATATGTATTCTCACCCATAGAAACCTTTGAAAAAGTCTTTTTGACCGTATCATACGAAATACCGGTTTTGGTTCCAATATCATAGAGAAAAACATCAGTTGTTTTTGATGGACATTTGGTGTTGGCCCTAGTGGCCTTTACAGCTTCACGCGCGCAGAGGCGAGCTTGGAATGCTCAGCCAGAGAAGAACTTAAACTAGTGAAGAAGGGGTGAAAACTCTTCGAAAAATAGGGGTTGAGAGCGTTCTTAGGGACCGGCCTCTGTAGGGTCAAGTCAAGTCAATCATTTCGTTCTTGACCGGGCATGCCTTTACTGCAGACGTCAATAGGCAGCAAGGACCACTTGTCATTTGTTATTTAGTCAACGGCTGTTGACAAAAACACGAATGTATTGTCTAAACACATTACCCGCTATAAACATAATCATAATACAGAATTATGAGTGCAAAGCCTTTATTTATTCATCGCTCGTGCCCCTCTTTCAAAACACACGTTCTACTTAAACAATTTACATACATTAATTACAAAACACATTACAATATCCTTTCGCATAATTCCAGCCGTGGACAAAGTTACACGAAATTTAATATTTACTGTTGAAAATGAAAAAGAGAATGCCCTAATTGGACCGCCTACCCGTGCATGTGCAAATGTAATTATGATTTTGGACCAGACATAGGTTTAAGTGCCATGTTGCACCATTAAATATTAAAGAGTGAGATGCAAGTTTAAGAAGATAGTCTGAGATATAGTAGAAGATAGTTCGTCTGAGAAGATAAGAAAGAGAGGTAAAGATAACAAAAGCGAAGCGATAGTTTAGGCTACTCTAGTCTAGTCTAGTTTACTAAATAATGTATCCTATTCGTACTGTTATCTAAACTAATATTATAAACAGGAAAGATTTCATTGTTTGCTTCTTTATTTGTACTGAATAGGCTCCGAAACTACTGAACCGATTTGAAACATTACTTTACCATTAGTATCGGACATTGTCCGTGATGAACATAGTATACTTTTTATACCCTTTTAAGGGAGCAAGTGTATAAGTAAAAGTAATTATAACGCATAAAATAATTTTTAGATACTTCTATTCTAATAATAAAATAGTAAAGGGCTAGTCTACACATATTTTTTATTTTCTTTGGCGGTGTTTCTTTCTGTCTGTGTGTTTATGTGCCCTTCTGTATGCCAGTATATCAAAATGTTTGTCTGTCTGTTACAATATTATGCTAACTCACTGAATTTAGATGATACTAGGCACATTTGTAACTCATATTTTGATCATCTTCTAACATCTTCTAACATCATCATTAACATTATTTTCATTAAAAAACAAGTTTCGTTTATTATAGGTAGAGTGTATTTGTAATACTTAGGGAATAATGTTCGTGGAGCAAAAGTAGCCCGTATAGTAGCCCACTAGTCAATTATATTTTTAAAATTCGTCCATAGTTTATATTTCTTCGCTTATCGTTACCATGGTGACAGTGAAACAAATTGGCGAAAGTCATATTAGCGTAATTCATTCCCAAAATTTAATACAGACGGACAGATGTTTGAGCTTGTTAGTATATAATCACCCCCCAAACACGGCAAATTGAATTATGGAAGACCGGATGAGGTTTAAAACTTTGTTTGTTGTTAAAATGTATATTAATGGACTTGGAATTCCTATAAGACGCCTACGTGTTGTAAAACATTATTCAGTTTGATTATAACTAAAGTTGTTTATTTCATAATACAAGTTAAGTGGAGTTACTAATAATAGCAGTGATATCCTAGAAGTTTGAACATTGATTGGTCTTCGCGAAGATTTGTGCTCAAATTCTGCACACATGAATAATTTTATTTATCTCGTTGTATATTCATTGTATTTTATCAATGTGTTGTGATGTGTTATGTCGTATCAGGTCATGTTGTGTTGTGTTGAGTCGTGTCGTGTCATGTCGGGTCGGGTCGGGTCGTTTCGTGTTGTGTCGTGTCATGTCGTTACGTGTCGGGTTATGTTGTGTTGTGTCATGTCATGATGTACGGTGTGCAACTTAGTTTATGTTTATTGACCTGTCTACTTCTAAAATGATTTCTATTTCACAAATATTTGTTGTAAATTATATCTTCTTACACAGTAATGTTAATTGTTATTTGAAATAAATAACTGGAATATTCACACGAGAGACGTACCGTTGCCTACGTTTTTCTCACGGCCCTTGGAGGGCCATTTCTAGGTACTTGAATGTTTTTTACACAGCTTGGTCCTTGAAATGGTATCTGAGGCTCCTGTTATATGTAAGCGAGAAGCTAGGAAACGTATATTTTCGGTTTGAGGCTCTTTAATTCGGAACCTTAAGTATTACTACAAATATTATAAAGAGGAAATTTTTTGTATTTTTATTAATATGTTTGTAACGATTTGGCTCAAAAACGACTGGACAGATTTAAAACATTATTTCACCATTTAAATGCTACATTATTACTAATTTACATAGGATATATTAATTTAATATATAATTGAAGAACGAAGCCCGCATTGGGTTCTTTAGAACAATGGCAACCCGTATTTTTTGGAGAGGGTTCATTACCTCCTTGCTAGATTCAGTTTATCTATGGTTGAGCTTTCTGAGCTCGCCTCTTTGTCTGCGTGAAGTTGTTTATAGCCTTAAGGCCGCTAGAGCCAACAGCAAAACGTCCGTCAGAAATCAGAAATGCTCATGTTAATTGACAAAGAAGGTTATTTCAAGGACTTATTTATTGGGATGAAAACATGCAACTGTATTTTTTAACTTTTTAAAATTTCTCCAGGAATTTTATTGTTTTATGAAATTCCTACATAAAAATAAACAATACATAAAAATAATGTTCTACAAATACATTGTCCTGGGGGCTGCAGGACAAAGTCTGCCTGGTGTCCTAGTCTATAGGTGATGTCGAAATATATTTCAATATCTCCCTTTATAGAAAAAACCTCTCAATTACTCCACATAAATTAAATATAATTTTATAAATAAAATTTGTTTTTGCCATATAAAAATAACCTATGTTCTTTCTCAGGCTCTATACTATCACTATGCCAAACTTCATTAAAATCGGTCCAGTAGTTTCGGAGCCTATTCGGTACAAATAAACAAACAAACAAATCTTTCCTTTTTACAATAATAGAAAGAAAGAAGATTGGTATAGATTGCTTGCTCTACCAGCATCCATAACTAAAAAAAAAGTAATTGCTTTTGTTTTTGTTAATGCGAATCATCGCACCGGTATTACAAGTAGGTTTGTAATACGGAGAGAATGTGACCGTTGTGGTAATAGCGTAAGAAGCAGTATAGCCTGCTCGCTTGCTGTGGAAAAAGGGTATAACAAATGGTTTCTAAGGGACTTTAGTGTTAGCGCATTCAAACTCTGCCAGGGTTTTAGTATTAATGACAACGCATTAGGTACTAATGAGCTTTGTTTTTATTAATAGCAAGAGTTTCACCGTGCTTTAATTTTTTATTACCAGTTTTTGTAGAGTTTGTTGTTTCGCCCATTTGTTGGTAGCTTTTGGGATAATAAAGCCATTTGTTTGGGACCTCGCCTACAGAAACTCGTCTATCTGATGGTCAGACAAATAATATAATGTGTCATAATTTATGCGTCTTTCAAACAATATTAAATTTGATGTATAATGGGATTTACAAATGTTAGAGCTCGTATATCAAGTATGATGATTTTATTACAGTAGTTGGTTTACCTAAATAAGTTAAAAATATTTTAAATTCTCGCACATCTATCAGCTTATAAGGCTCCAAGATCTAACAATTCAGGCTCTAACAATTAAGATTTTAAAAAAATCAACATAATTATACTCCACTCGGTTTCGTTTTATAATGAAGTCAAAATAAATTCTATAACTTTGGATACATATTTGTACATGTGAAATAGTTATTCTTTTTTCCTGTGTTCATTATTTCTCCATCATAATATTATTTCTACGTATTTTTATAATTTTTTAGGTCAAATATACTTACAATAATGCGAAAGCGTTCAGGCGTAAAACCGTGTTTGAAACATTGCTCTGCAGAAGTGTAACCGAGGTTTAAGCATTGTTCACGACCTTTTGACCTGCACCTAGCAATTTCTTTTTCTTACCGCCTTTAAACCGTTATGTATGGTATTACTTGGTTCACAAAGTTAAAAATGTTGGATTTGGGTCTCACAAATGATAAGGAATTTTTTGAACGTAGGTCTCAGACACGGGAAATGAATCCTGCACTTTTATATTTACACTTACATCACTCACAAATTATCACTTCGGCAAAGAAAAATATTAGCATATTTATATTCTCCTTAAGTTCTCGAAGGTGTGTGAAGTCTGCTTAGCGTTGGGTAGCGTGTTGGTCTTTTACTAACACCCATTAAATTGTGAGATTTTTATCTAAGACGAGCGTCGAGACAATACTAACAAGCAAAGTTATACATAAAAACTGATTTTTATTGCTAATAGTTGTTTCCTGTTCTTTCAAATCGCAGAAGAGATCGATTAGAGTGTTAAAACCACTATTTATGTTATGCTGCGATGTCTGGCGTTGTTTTGTTTTGTGCTGCGTCGTGCCATATTGTATTGTGACGTATTATATACTAATAAGAAATATGGGCAGTTCCCTAATTCAGTCAAATTCAAATAATTTAGGCAGCATTGATGCACTTATGCACGTCATATTTTGCTTTTACTACATAACATACTTCCAAAATAGATACAACTAATTTAAATTTAAATTGGCAATATTAATTAGAACACGAAACGGTTAACGATGAACGTAATATTATTCCGGACAAAGTTTACTAAACGAAGCGTTAATTAACCACCTGTTTCGATATCGAGTTTAGGTTACATTTATAACTAGCTTTGGTGACCTGAAACTTCGTGAGGATACTATTGTACCAGATTTTGTAAGAGAATTTTCATCAGTGCGTAAATAAAATTCCACGAACTGTCATTTTTATTTAGCTGCTGTTCTGTGGTTGACCATGATATCATTTGAAAGTCATCATTAGTCATAATTTTATTGTTCCACTGCTAGGCTCGGGTATCCTCTTACACTGAGAGGGTTTAGGCCATAGTCCACGGTCAAGTGCGGGGTGGCAGACTTCACACACCTCCGAGAACACTATGGAGAACTCTCCGGTGTGCAGGTTTCCTCACAATGTTCTTCACCGAACTGAGTGCACAATTTCGTTGACTTACGAAATTATTACGCTAATAACCACATTAATAGTTGTCCATACCGCAAACCAGAGCAAATATAAATATAAGTTTAAGGGAAGTTTAGAGATTTCTCCTTCAAAGCTGCGAGTAGAACATCACCATCGGCATTTATAGGTCTGTAGATCTGGAAACTAATGAGCTTGCCAGGCATTCCATTAATCCACCACAGCCTATCATTTACCTGCTACTGCATTCAGGTCTGGTTTCACTTAAAAAGGGTAGAGAACTTTATTTCCCCACTCTGGCAAAGTATTTCTGGCTAAAAAGCAGACAAGCAACCGTCGCCAATGGACACGTGCAACACCAGGGAGTCGCTAATGCATCGCCAGCCCTGCAGGAGAGATATTTGTACGCCCCTTTTGAAGAACAATAAAACACTGCCTTCCACATGCCTTGGACGGAAGTTCATTCCACAGTTTGCATGTACGCGGCAGAAAGGATCTTGAAAACCGGGTTGTAGAGGATTGCTATGAATTCAGTTGTAGATGAAACTTCCGGTGGGTGGTATGAAACAAACTCCTGGGATTAGATCTGAGCCCAGCAGCGGGACAATTATGGTGAGCAAGATGAATCACAATGTACTCAAAAATGACTGCAATTCTCTATTCACGTATTAACCTAAGGTGTCAAAGTGACAAAGCTTTATATTTTCATTCCATTCCGTTGTTTACAAAGCGAATGTTGGAGTGTTTTAAAATTTACCCGAAATACGACGGACAAAATGGCTCTGAGTAGATCAAAAACGAAAACAGACTACTAAATAAAGCGATGGTCGAATCTTTGCGCATGTATGTGGATATAATAATAAAATAGTAGTATTTGCCAGTAACCCATTTTTCGTACAAACTCTTCAACTCTTTCAATGTTATAGAAGGCCTAGCAAAGGGACAGTTAGAGGTTGTAACACGTTAAAAAAATTTACTATTGATACTAAAAGAGGGGTGATAATTCACTTAACGAAGGCAGATAAAGATTTCTAAGACTATGCATAAGTACCTTCGACATTAAACTGCAATGTCCAGCGACTTTTAAGACTCGAAAACGAAGGCATTGTAATTCAAATTTTATTCGCTGATTGTAATTCTTTGCAATTCTCACTAAAAAGTAACTGAGCCGGAACATATTTCTATGTTTTCATCCCCATTTATGGCTTTGAACTTTTCAATCGCCTTTTGTACCTGCAACTTATGGCGCCCTTATTTCTTGTACATTTTAAAATATCAAACAATGAATTAATATTTAATTACTATTCGACTAGTTACGGTAAATAATAGATTAATCTTTTGTTTAAAAGAATTAAGACACAATAAATAAGCTCTACGGTTCGTGTCAAATGTCAGTGATGGACGCAGTTAAAACACCACATATCTGGTTTGGAATGGAATGAATGACCGTACTAACAATCTGAAACTGAAGATTTTTTTGCCACTTACTAAAGAAAGAAAGCAAGGAAATTAAATAATCAGTGGTCACTGTAAAAACAGTAATCCGCTTTCAACATGAATCGCTGGAGTTTGACCTTAACATTTCAACATACTACTCACATTACTATGTCATATGATATACTTTTATTTTTACGTCCTGAAATATTTTAAAGTGTAAGTGTGAAGCCACGTATACATGAAAATAGAATATCATGTTATTTTGTTACTACCCACACCGTTCTATTTACGGACTTTGCTGAGAATGATAAGGGTTAAGGGTTAAAGTTCATCTTGTTGCCTGCGGGATAGCAGACTTTACCTTAAGAATTTGAGGCTTATCAACTTCGACTCAGTTGGGGTCGTTGACCGCTACTATAATCAGTAATGGTGTTATTCTTTGTCTCGCTTTGATCTCGACGACGGTAATTAAAGCAAGCTTTGTGGAAAGTTTCTTGTTTTTTAGAGCGCGCACCTGTTCGGTTGTGTCCCGTGCAGCGGTTATTCGTCGGCGCTAATAATACGGCGAGTTGTAAACTTCGGCTTCAGTCCTTTGTTAACTTTTCCATTGGAATGCTCTCCCTAAATTAGCTCCGGTGTTCTATTGCCCAACTATTTGCAACTTTATCCCTTTGGTTTTAAAGTCCACTATTGGGAGTTGTTGGGTGATAGTAGACCCAAACAATAAATCGCGGTTTTTTTAAATTATTCAATGTTTTTGTTATTAGCTAGTTTGAAAAGGCTGTAATGTCGATTTTTGATGAAGCCATAGTTATGCTGGTACTGACCCTGCTTGCAAAACGATGGGTCTTGGATTTGATTACTGGCCAAACGGTTACCAGATAAACTAGCTGACCCCATAAACATTGCCATAAAATAAATAAAAAAAATTGGGGGTTAGTGGTAGAGAGCAGTTGATTGTATTGAACTTGAAAAAAAATAATAAATAAATTAATATAAAAATTTTATCACTTGTTTTGGTGAAAGAAAATATCGTAATGACACTTACAAAGATTGTTTAAAGATTGTAATAGAAAGATTTTAGTTCCAACTCCTTCAAATACTATAATACCTTTCATATAAACTCCTGAACTAGTTCTACTAAAACAATACGCAGCTCAGATTTTTCTACAAATCATTTCTTAATCGTTTTTCCCTTCGAAGCGACTGCAACTGTCTTAACAACGGCAATCAATTCCGTACAGAAAGTTGTTCCGTCGGTCGCAGGTGCAACGTTCTGAGAACTTAATTTGTTTGCATCCAATTAAACTGCACCTTCTTACACAGACTTTGCCACAACTTAGTTTATTTGTGAGACATTCACGTTGACACAGCAGTTATGTTGGTCCAGGCAGCATTTGGCTTTATCGACATCTATTGACCGCTGGAATTGATTTTCACCATATTTTGGCAACTAAATCTAGATTATTATTGAAGCTACGATGAAAAAACTTGTCTGTAAAATGGAATGTTTAGAATAAATATTTATAGCACAGTGTGGAATAAACCCGCAGTTTACGCACGGCCGCGTACGTTGGCGGGTTTATATCACACAGTGCTATAAAAGAATATACGATACTTGTGACCTACGTGGTCTATCATTGCACTACGTTTAGCACTAACTACACTCCGTGCAATGATA
>DWPQ01002817.1:0-10179 GCA_018251795.1 Perichares adela | reverse complement strand
ACTTTTTATCCCCAAATTCCTACGGGAGCGAGACCTACGCGATTGATACCTACGGGTCCCGAAGCGAAGCGAGGGCGTTCACTAGATAATTATTGTGTTGATTGTCCCAATAATATTTTTTCTCATACATATTCCATGTATAGACAGCGATCCAGTAAGTAAATGTTTATTATATGTAACTTATTATAATTGTACTATAAATGAATAAATTAAAAGGAAAATGATGCAAAAATTTGTTTTTAATTCACATGATGATTTCACAACATTCACCGAAGTCAATAAAGGTTACATTGAAGTACGAATATTTAATTATGTGAATGTTTTGTTTTAAATAATTCCTTTAATTGTTTGCTTTGCTACGTTTTGCGCGTCGGCTAACAAATTATAGTAAATTTAACGAATAATGAGAAACATCAATGAAACAAAGAAGATAATGAAATAATTACAAATAAACAATTGTCTACACTAATAGGTACCTCTCTAGAACTTATGTCAATCCCAAACATTTTATTCTTTGCGAACTTCGTTATTGTTTTTAAAATGTTACTTTGTCTAGCGGCTCTGGTCTATACTAATAATAATACTATTACAGTAGAATCTGTATATAAATATTTTATGTACATTTTAATGATGGCAGGGTCAGTAGAAATGTTCGCAGTCTGTTTATTTGTATTTAAAGGATACCGTTGATGGATTGAAATCATATTCATATAGTGTATGTTTTAAAGACATAAGGTGCAAGCTAAGATATCTCCCGATGGCAATTGCAATATTTTCTTTATAGCCTGAATAACTAGCGAAAGGCTAAAGAGTCAACCATTTGATGGTAAGTAGTCACCGTCACCTATGGACATGAGCAACACCAGAGAGGGAGAACTCTTTTTACACTTATTTTGAAGAACCCCATGTCATGGCGCTCCGGGAATACCTCAGAAGGAAGCTCATTCCATAGTTTGGAAGCACGCGACGTACGAAGTTACATTAAAGTTATCAAAGAATAATGTGATGCAATATGGTAATTTACATGTAATTTTACAACATACGAGCAGCTTTGTTCGAATCGGAAGTGCTTGAGTAATTTTCGGTAACAATTTAATATGAGAGCGTCCCATATTATATTAATGATAGGGAGACTGCCGACGATTGTGTAAGCCGTAATTTATTACAGCTGAAAATCGAACAATTTTCACTTGTCATGGGTTCCACAGGTTACTCTGTGGCTGTCATCAAACATCAGATGAGTCGTAAAGGATTCCGAAGATTTTTGTTTTGAAAGTTGGATGGATTTGTCATATCTTGGGTGCTCACGATCGTTTTTTTGTGATTTGTCATTCAAAAATAGCAGAGAATGAGGATCTGTAGAATTCTTCAGTGAACCCATTAGGCGTTCCGCAGGTGAAGTACCGGTGGGCTCACTTGAGATCCTGTAGGTTCCCTTTATGTGTGGGATGGATGCCGAATGAGTCTTTGAAGGGTTAGAATCACACATAACTCTAAATTTTCTGTTCGGGGATTCAGTTTACATTTTCGAAGATCTCCCCGGAAATAGATTATTGGTCATATGATTTCGAATACCAATAGCTTGAGGGAGTGGCCTTGCTGTTTAAGAAGTACGGTCATAGTAGAAGTATAGTCAAACTATTTTTTGAAAAAAGGTGGCAAGGGACCGTGTTTCGTCTCTTCGTATTTAAATATAGTCACAAATTACATATGCTGTAATAAAACATAATTCTATATATAAATAATAATATGTGAAGCAAAAACTTTGGATCCCTTTTTACGAAAATTGCGCGAACGGAGGAGTATGAAATTTGGCACCCTTATAGTTTATATGTAGGACGCTAATATTTTTCAACAATAATGCTTATAAAGTAGCTACATTAAATCAATAAATTGAACATTACACGCGCAAAGACACACCCAGCTTCCAGTCGAACAGTAAATTGTTTTGAAGGAAAGTTGCCAAGTTTACCACGAAAATGTTGTTTACAGGTCGAATGATGTTGTTTACAACCTGGAACGAAACGGCGAATTTTTCATCGAGTTCTTAAAGTTATAAATTTTCAGAACTTATCAGGCGGCTGTCGGCTGAGTGAAAATTTTATGGCGCTTTGGTAATCCGGCCTTGCGATTCAGCGTTTTCAAATTAGTGTACGGGCTCACCCGTTCGGGATTATTGATCGGGTTCATTAGTGACTACATCTAGTTCAACTTCATGACTCATTTGAAACTGTTAAATTTAAAAGTGTTTCATTCCAGGAATTGAAACTATAGCGGTAATAAACCGACGGTATATCAGCCCTGATACAAGTTAAAGAACATCACTAGTCGTTACTTGTCAGTCTACAAGTACCAAAAATTTGATTCTCATAAAGTGAAAGTTCCCATTAGTATCACGTTTGTGTATTAATAATTAAATAACATATGGATAATAAATTTCATTCAGAATTGAGTATCATGAACCTAGGTTTTCTATACAGGTGGAACAGGTACTACACGTAACTTTTAACTTTTCAAAGTTATGGCCGTATTAGAACTCAATAATTACTTTCGGAGAAGGTTAATATAGGATCAAATCTCTTCAACATAATGTTCTTGAAAATGTATGAAGACTGCACCAATCCGCATATATATTTGGAGCATGGACTATGCCCTTAAACTATCTCAATTTGAGAGAAAACCAGCAGTGAGCTATGTATAAGGTTGTTATATGACGATTGAAGTTTCGAGTGTTCCCTTATTGTATTTATCAGGCACAGACAAGCACACGCTGCTCTTGAAGATACATAGACATAATAAACATAGGTATATATTGTGGATCGGTTACTACAGTCGTCATCAGCTGTTGAACTATTAGAGATAAGATTCAAGGCGGTAATGGAATGATAACATTCCTTAAAAAAGGTGTAAGCCAAAGTAAAGGTTGACCCTTCTCAAAAGATAAATAAAACCTTCGTCGCTTTTGGTCTTTGACGTTCCATTTTAGCGATAAGCTGATACGTGCAGCTCAGTTCATACCCACGCGTTAGATAAATAATTATGTTATTGGAACCACAAAACACGGCATACGATTTGTTCTAAAAGCCGAATTTATTTTATAGCTGCGGTTTTAGCAGTTGTGATTCAGATGCTACAAAAATTGGTTTGTAAAGTGAAGTATGACAGGATTGCTTGTAATAAATAAATATTCAACATGCCACTTGAAGTTAGTTTTAAAACAAGCAACTAGCATTAATATAAGTATTATTACATTCGATTGTCATAATAGTAATTACATTTAAATATAAACGTCTTTCAATCTGAATCAGTAAACGTAGGACTGAATATCGTAAGTATTTATAAATATAGCACGCCGATTAAGTTATATGAGGTTCAGAAAGGTGTTAAGCCGGACTTACCCGACACGATAGGGGATGTGGAAATATATAAATGACACTCCAAACTTTGATTACGTCATTTGGTTAACTCTAACCGCGTGGGAGTGACATCGTGCCGCGTATCAATTTCTCCGTTCCGCTTAAACTTTATATACTCTGTATTTATGTGGTATGCAGTATAAATAGTAGGCTGTAGTATCGCGTAGAGTTTATTTTAAAAAGATTTTATTAGCAGTCAAATTGCTGCAGCCAGCACATCTATACAATTTAATAAAATTGGAGTGTCTGTTTGTAATATTAACATAACCGCTTTTAAGTCAAAGTGAAGACAAACTATAGAAGCTGATACCATAGATCCTTGTTAATAATGTCGTTATTAAAACGAACACGTAGTGAATATTGCAGAAGTCGGCATATTCAGAAGTGCTCTATACTGTTCATTGTTATGTAATTGAATGAATCCGTGAGCGCAGCGCCTCCCACGGGCCGCCCACGCGCCGCCCACAGCCCCACAGCTCTTATACTAACGAAAGTTATAACAGAGAACTTACTGTAATCTGTTGCTTTTGATGACTGAAGAAAAATTTACACCGTCTAGGGACCTTTTGGCAGGGTTATCACCTTATCCATGCAAATAAATAACATCAGTGTCTGTTTAAATAACCGCTTTTTACTAAATGCATATGTATGTATACATGGAACATGTACCAATTTTTATTTTATTTTATCTGTTGTAACGGCTGGGCCGATTTTGATGGGACTTTCTCGGGAAGATATAGGGGGTTATGGAGCATCAAATAGGATGTATTTTATTAATTGTTTTTATTACCGTTATAGGCTTAACTACTACTAGAGTTCTAGGAACATGTTTCTTGACGTTTCCATTCACCCACTGTTATCTGTCTGCTAGGTTGAAGTAAAAGAAAAAATAGTCTAGTCAGTCTGTATGGGACAGTTTGATAAACATTTTATAAATAAAAAGGCTTTGAACACAGTTTTTCTTAGCCTCGTTTATTTAATATAGTAAATTACCTTCGCTTCGCATACATCATTTATGTCATATTTTATATCTTATCCCGCACGAACAGAAACATTTATTGGAATATAAATTGTTCTTGATATTTGCCCGTAAATAACAACGCATAAAAGCATATACAATAAATTGCTTCGGCTTCTATTTCGAGAGTATTAATTGAGCAGATTGCAATATCGTAGTAGTTTCAAAATCCGACCTAGTACAGAAACTGCTATGCGCTACGAAGCTACGAGCTACGAAGCTACTGACTACGTAGTCATTCTGTAAACTGTAATACAAAAGAAAATCCTTTTCATATCTCAATATATACATTACAGTTATTATTTGTTAATAATAAACAGTCATTAGTAAAAAGTTACTTATAATCGATTATGATGAGAAGTTTTTATTTAACCATTACATAGGAACACTGACAATGGACGTGAAGGCTGATACGTCTTAACGACAAAAATACATAGTTGTGTACGGAAACAAGAATTAAATAGGTTTTGAAAATTATTTTCGTATCTTTTGTAAGACTATCGAAGGAGCGAAGAGAAGTATTCAGTACATTAAATTAAATATAAATTTTACGATAAGATCTTATTTTTTGTGTAACCGTAACCCGTTGCGTATAATAGGTAATCTTTTGATTCTAAAATCTATGTTCGACAGTATAATTCTATCAATTTTATTCTTTGTTACCCTTACGGAAGTACAACTCAAAACTTTATGTCTGCCTCTTACCGCATCACGCGAAGACCTTTGAACTGATTTAAATTATACTTTCCACAGTCGTTACTTATAATTTGGGTCATTATACAGATAAGAATACTTTTTATCCCGGTAAATAGATCGGGCATACGAAATGAAAGTTAGTTTGGAATTTGTTAACAATTCACTTTTTATAAAATGGAAGAATTTGAACTTCTTTTTACCTAGTTATTTCACTAAATGTTTATTTTAGTTTTTGCGTAACACTAGCTGACCGTTTTCCCCTAAACATGAAGCATTTTTGCAATAAATAATAGCCTATGTTCAAGAGGGATAATTTCGGCTTCTAATGGTAAAAGAATTTTTCAAATCGGTCCAGTAGTTTCGGAGCGTATTCAATACAAATAAACAAACCAAACAAATATTTCCTCTATATAATATTAGTATAAATTAGTTAGTACTTTACTACATTTTTGGGTCGTTGGGTCATTTATTGTCACACCAACAGCATTACACACAAGTTACAGTGTACATATATATCTGTTACATAAATATTTGATAGGTATGCATGCCATTTATAGGTGCATTCATCGTACACCAATAATATGCTTTAGGTAAATAAGTTTATACATTTGTTTTCTTATTCTATTCATTATCGCGCAATGAATAATTGGATGATCAAGACCTCTACGGCTCTACCGATGTAGATGTACCAAACGGGGTATCTATGGGTTCGACGCAACCTTCATGAATAATTTATATCAGTTGACCACGAACATGCCTCTCAAAAGCGGTTGCTGCAAGGTCATCTTATATAATAACATTTATGAGTATCTATGATTCGTTATACAAATGAACTCAAAAACTATCGCCAGATATAAGTAGAATCTACTTTATTATTATACGAGAAGAAAGCCCGGCTTCGCTCGGGTGAAATTAACATTTTCGGCATGATGTGTGTAATCCAAACAAAGTTAATCACCATGGCATCAAAAACACTTAGCACAGACAGAGTATGACGTAGATTCGTGTCTAGTTTACGGCAATACGTCTAATTTTACACAGTCACAGTTCTAAAGACACTGGTTTTTAAAATGAATGGTTAGGCTTATGTTAATAACCACTCGAGATGTTATCCAGTGTCAGCACTATTAGGACTTACAAAATACTCGACAATCCGAATTTCGCGTATATATGTTGTCAACTCGAAATCTATTTTTTTTATGTTTTATAATTCTGGTAACTGGTAAGGTTTCGGTCGAGTCTTCGGTACGGCCCCGAGACGAAATTATTAGATTAGATTTTACATATCATGTTATCTGCATATTTTATGGCCCAGTCTCTGATTGTTTCCCACTTTGAATAAGAGGGATGATATCACAGTATTTCTAACTTGCATAGACATTGTACACAGCATCCGGGACGTAGTTGTTAAATTAAATTTCACCGCGTGCTTGGTTTCAAGTTATTGTTAGCTCAAGTTTCACATTGTGCACTTACATCAGAATGGAGAATTCAAGTCTGTATTATTTATTAGCATTCCAAAGTAAACATTACGGACGACTCCAATGCGTTTACTTAGCTACTTACATAACTACCTACTTAGATTGGAGATATCTCCTGACAAATATGACAGATAAAATAAACTTGTGCATTCGATCAAGTATTCCTGTATTGTCTCTTAAACAAATGCGTGAACCAAAACGCATGATGGGGCGGACCTCTGCATTGCGTACTCGTACCTCGCAAGTTATACGCGAGCGCTTCTGCGATATAACACAAACTTTGAACATGTATGGGTTTTCTGTAAACTTCTAAGCGGTTCTAGCGAACAATGTTTGACTAAGACTTTTAGTTAGGACCAAACTGTTTAATCTTTAAATGCGTGCAGATTTTGTAGTGTAAACATTCTCGATGAATCAACCAAGCTGACTTGCTATGTTTTATTGAAGTGAATACTACTTTAGGCGCGTTGAGCTCTTTTTGAGTGAACAAAAATCATTGTACGCGAGTTATCGTTACCTAACGCTGTTAGTACAATTTAACGCAATTTCGTTTGAACTTTTAATTTGAGTAGCTAACAATGTTGTGCCATAAAATTAGCTTATCAATGTGAATTGATAAGATTTTAGAAAGAAAAGAAAGATTTTTGGTATAATGTAGATTGTTTAGTTGAGTGTTATTTTGAAGTGAAAACTTAAAGAAGTTTTCACAAAAGGGCCGCATTGAGCACTTTATGGTGAACTTTAATTTTTGGGTGAAAAAGTTTGTATAAATATACATACAAAATAGTATATCTACATACATAAATATCATATAATGTACAAAATACAGATTTAATTATGAATTTGTAATTTTAATAATCATGACAACCTTTCTTCGTTTTTGCGAGTGTTAGCCTAATACCCTGTTTACAAGTAAACAAAAAATACATGTGATAAGTGATAATGAAATATCACAAATATAATTTATTTTATCCCTTATTATTCTTTTCTTGCTGCAGTTTTTTTTTCTTTTTAAATTTATTACGTATATTGTTGCAGTATTGTGGTTAATGGCGTAACAAAATTTCTTTCTTTCTTTTTTTCTTTCTTTCTTAAAAATTAAAGTTGGGGATAGCCCCAACGGATCGAAGTTCTGATTTACGAAAAAGGGAGATTAGTTTGGCGTCAAACATAGCGAAGGCCCTTTCACCCCAAAGGGTAAACTTCGCAAAACGGTCATCTATATGGGTTAGTAAATAAATTGTAAGCTTGTTAATTTTTTATTAGCTGTAGGATGCTGGTTCGTAACGGAATACAAATTTGTTTTCCTTAACTGTAGTAAGTTCCACCAGCCCTTGACCCTTTTCAACGTGGTTGAGACGTTTCAGTGAATAGGATCGTACTCAATTTAATAAAACGATTTCTTTAACTATAAGACTTGGAGTAATCTTATACTCTAAATGTGACTGTACTAGGACTTGATTTATAAGTATTAACATAGTCTGACATTGAATGGCGACGGGGTCTTAGTAAAATATTGCATTGTTAAGTAATGTTTGTATTTTTGGACATATATATTTTGTAGCTTAAAAAGATGACTGCATGAAAGATAAATTATGCACGAAAACTAACATGTTAAAAATTGTATTTATTTAAAACTTAACCTATTCCAGAATGTTAATAAATATCTACAATACAATGTCGGGAAAAATTTCAAAACACTTATGTTATAATAGCTTACTAAACATCTATACTAATAAATAAAATTGGCATGTCGGTTTGTAATATTAAAATAATCGCTTTTTATCAAACAGATAATTAACTATGTATGTACAGATACCAAATGTTTTTAAAAATATTTTTTGGCTGTCTGTCTATTTGTTCCGGCTAATCTCTGGAACTGCTGGACCGATTTTGACGGGAATTTCACAGAAATACAGCTGAAGTGGTTAGATTTCCCGCGGGGCCAGGATTTAAGCGGCAAAGCTTTGCGACATACTGATTTATAGGACAAAACCGCGGGCACAGCTTATCAATTAATAAATTAAAATAGCGTGGCAAACTGAAAAATAATAATGCTTTATATTTGAATCGACGTCCATAGTCCGGTAGTGAAATAAAGTTAATAAATACATGACAGAATTACACGTACTCTCTTCTTTTGTTCTTCCGTCTCTCTCTAGCTCCCTCGTACAATTGTAAAAGAACTCTTGTATAAATTCTGTTTACAAATGAATATTTCATCGTATTGTAATATCCAAGTACTTACATACGTTTTAAGTGCGCACACAATAAAACGCGTAAAAATGAAAACGTAAATATAAGATTTTGTAACGTACGAGTTACAGCGAACATTTTCAATAGGAGTAAACTTCAGTCGGCTGAGTATTACGCAAATGTATTATCCTTAAAATATAACGTTAAAATTATCGGAATATGGATCGTAATACCATGGAGCATGGTCTAGATAAGCTTAAACGATTTCACCGTATTATTATTTCACTTAGTTTTATTCAGGAAATTGTAGCTTGAATGCCTTCAGAATTGTATAGAGGTTTCGGTTTAGAATGATACAATGTTATCTTTTGTAACGTTTGATATTATTGCATTTCTTTTGGCGGTGTTGTTGATATTCGTTAATGTTTATTGTAAATTGCTGCTTTTTGTGAGTCAAATATATAGCCTCGATGGAAACTACGAAATGGTTTAGGTATTCACGAGTTTTCGTTCCCAATATATCCAAGTCAAACTTTTGTCCCCGACGTGTCGTTAAGTGGAATATGTATAAATGACAAGGGAAATACAAGGAATTGAACCGAGACAAAAACTTTTGGTTTGCCTTGCCTTGGTCTTAATCTAAACATGTTGTGTCCCTCGACACTAGCGTACCTACAGCGAGAGAAATAACTTTATAAGGTGGTGAGAAACCAAATCGGTTGTAATGATGTTGTCAGTTAATTAGCGGATGTATCACTTCTTTCTTGGCTGATAACGCGTCTGTAATGTCGTGACAAGTGTTTTTTTATTTTGTATCTATACAATTCCATAAAATTGGAGTGTCTGTTTGTAATAATACTAAATGCATATGTATGTATACACGGTACGTATACCAAAATATTTTTTTTACCATTTTGTCTGTCTGTCTATCTGTTTGTTCCGGGTAATCTCCGAAACGATATTATGTGGAAGAAACAGTAATTAAGTTTAAATCATAACAACCCATAACTGTGCCATTGCTAGCCTAGGTTGTCCTCTCACAGCGAAGGGTCCACTGGCCAAGTGTAGATGGGCAGATTTACTAATTTACTTGGATTTACTTTAGAGGTATTCATGAAGAACTCTTACTTTTACCGATTTCCTCAATATATTTACTGTAACCGTTCTAAATGCAAATTAATTTCTAATGCATAATTTTGAAAACTTTTTTTTAAAATTTATTTATTTAACAAATTTGTGCACACAAAATATTATACAGAAACTTAAAACTAGACAAATTTGTACAGCGGTTCTACTTATTTCATATCGAAATCTCTTCCAGTAGTAGTCAGTAGTCTTCCAGTAGACCCGCAGCAGGAAACAGCAAAATATA